>DWJZ01001964.1:0-21026 GCA_018249125.1 Asbolis capucinus
AATAAAAGAAAAAAATCGAATTAGTTGGTTAGAATTAAAAGAAGACTTTCAAATAAAAAAATAATCATTAACGATTAAAAGAAGAATTTCGAATTAGTTAGAATGAAAAGAAGACTTTCGAATTGGTTAGAATGAAAAGAATTCTTTCGAATAAAAACGATAACAGTAACAAGCTTAAAAATTCTAATTGAGAAAATCTTTGTTTTTGAAGTCTGTTAAAAATATGACAGGCTATAAATCATGTAAAATGTGGGCTTTTGTAAATATTTGTTCTTGGGTCATGGATGTTGTTTATGAAAAAGTAAACTACTAAACTTAACACTCTTACGCTTTTACTCTCCCATATAGCGCTTATAGCCCTGCGTCTACCGTCGATTCTAAGTGATCACCCAAGTTAAGCAACAACGGTCGCGGTCGGTAGGATGGGTGATCGCTAGTGGCAAACATTCTTGAGTCTTCGGTACTTCAAAGGACATCAAAAGCCGTCGAAATTAGCCATGTTGGAGGTCTTCGGACGGCAGAAAATCTTCTGATCCTTTGCTAAAAACCCTTCCACATATTCCTTCTAGACCAGCCTGACGGAGTGTGTTCTAGGTCTCCTCAGTCACATGGGGAAAACTTTGCTCAGTATTGAACCATAACAACTGGAAACCACCCTCCAATAGGATTCCCTTTATCATGAGAGAACAATACATCACAAAAAACCATCTACTCTTGAACTTCTTCATCTGTCACTTATGCCTACCCAGGCCGGAAATCGTCCCCCGGTACTACTTTCATTATACACAAGGTCACTTAGGACCAGGGAAGGAGAAAGCCGAGCGTGATCGGGAGAGGGCCGATCCTACTTGAAGACAGCAACGCCGTTAATAACCGTACTGTTTTGGATGGATGTAGGCAACGGTGCGTTCATTTAAGATCCCGAAGCGCCCCCAAATGCGTCGGACGGCTGCCCGAGGGGGTTTTAGTGGGTAGAAATCCCACATAACCCGAACCTTCTAGGTTCGGGTATCTTCCGAAAATTTCCCCCTCGAAAACAAAAAAAACAGGACCGGGGTACTGTGTAATCTGTTTAAGCCCAATCCGCCTGTCTCAAACCTGGGGTATGTGTGTAAATGTTTAGTGCTCATTAATAAAAAAAATGTGTACAAAAGGATTTAAGTTCAAATTATTTCCTTACATTAAATTGATATTCTAATCATTATTGTCACACTACTGAGCTCGGGTCTCCGCTCACATTTGCTCCAGCGAAGTGCTGATTGATGGACATCACACCTTCGAGTACTTTATGGAAAAATCTCAAGAGTGCAGATTTCCAATAATGTACCTTAACTGCTTAAAAGAACAGAATATTACTCACATATATCAGTCTACAATGTTTTAACGATTTAATTTCTACTCCACAGTTTTATAGAACAATGATCATTGTATACAAATCAGATGTAAGCAACAAGCACGCCCACACCATTGACGACCATCGCTGGTACCTTCTCCGTACCAAATTGTCATATAATGCACTTTTAATAATTTAAATTACATAAATCGATTAAATTTCAAAGTTTTATGAGTGTAATTGAAAACCGTTATCACTTCTTGTCTACAAATATTAAGGGCTACGGATTCCTAGTTTTACTAAAAAACTTGAGACTAGAGATTACTAGTGTTTACTATAGGAATTAAGGCTAAGTATTTTTCAGCTAGACGATTGAAACTAGAAAATTTAAAACTAGAGATTACTGGTGTTTACTATAGGAATTAAGGATAAGTGTTCCTAGCTTTCAGCTACACGATTGAAAAGAGAAAATTTAAGACTAGAGATTACTAGTGTTTACTATAGGAATTAAGGGTAAGTATTCCTAGCTTTCAACTAGACGATTGAATCTACGAATCTACAAAATTTAAGACTAGAGATTACTAGTGATTACTATATTAATTAAGGGTAAGTATTCCTAGCTTTCAACTAGACGATTGAATCTACGAATCTACAAAATTTAAGACTAGAGACTAATTTAAACGTTTCTGTAAGCTTGTCCACGGATCACGTCTTAAAAGACCCACAATAATGCCACACTCATTTGATGATTACTTAACCTGGTCCTTATTAAAGAACGTGTAAAGTGATTCTGTACTAAGTGGTTTAAGTAACCATTAAAGAACTATGAGTGTGGGAGTTAGACATCATAACGAGCTTATCTGTGACGTTGGTACCCAATTATATCAACTGCATAGTCGTGAAATGCTTTAGTTTCACTAGTCACTATAATGATGAGACTATACAATGACTTCTGATATCTAACGATAAGTATCGTAACTATGCAGTGTTCTATAGTTAATGCGGTTATCTAACTATACTTATCGTGCAAACTAGACTATCCTGCTACTATATAGCTTAATTTCTGCGTAATATATAGACATGTAACTAAACTATCGACCGGACATCGTGTGCCTTATGCAAATTGCTAGTCTTTATGCAAAATGAATGTGTCGCATTCTAATGACTTTGAATTTCCATGTGATTACAGTTCTTCGTATTAGATGCAATTTATGCTTAGATCTGAGCAGCAAATTGTTTGCCTGAGAGTTCTTCATTCTTTGTAACGTTCTCAACGAGGTGTGATGTGAATTCAAATAAAGATGTATATAGTTCACTTTTTTGATATTAAAATTATATACGGGATTTTCCTTTAAGTTTCATCCCTTATGTCCATTTTCATCCCTTATTTTTACCCCTTCAAGCCATTTCGCGAAAAAACTAGCATATGTTTTTTCTCAAGTTCTATTCTACTTCCATACCAAGTTTGATCAAAATCGGTTCATCAATTTATGAGGCATTTACAATATTAATTTGAATTATACTAGTTTCAGTTACGATGACGAATATCAAAGTGTCTCGGTGTATCCTATTTTTTAGGTTTCAGATATTGGACATTGATAGAATTGGTTAATTCTGAAGTTCAGATTATTAATTTCAACACTTATTCTGATTACCTATAAGGAGACAAATAAAAGAATATTATTTAAATGGATCCAGTTGTTGTATAGATACTGTTAATTTGAGTTTCTCACATCCTTCTTTTCCAAGCTTTAATAGACCGTGGTAGCTCATATTACTTCATTACTTTTAAAAACCTTTGAATAAATACTGTTTCGGATTTCATTAATGACATTTTTATGTTTGCAATGCATTCAAAATAAATGGTTTTCAATACTTTTCAATAACAGATATTTCTCATGAATTGCGAGCGTGAACAATGGACGTGCACAAAGCGACGTGTAGAGCGCAATAACACAATATAGTAGAGTAGGTGCGATAAATGAAACAAGACGTCATTTTGTTTTTTGGATTCTGTAGTACAATCACAATACTATATTTCGCTATGTAAATCCGTCTCCGGCCTTATACTGAAGAGGCCTAGAGCTCCACCACGATGTATTAATTCGAATTGGTGGAGGGGTTAATGACCCAATTGTCAGAAGTTTTATTTATGTCCCAAGGCCTCCGACATGCCTTAACAATTCCTATCAAACCCATACCGACTCCTATCGACCGTGTAAGTTAACTTTCGATCGCTTAAAATCGAAATAAGCCGCCGACTTACACTTACAAAGCTGTTATTTGGCATAGATATGCATAATTAACACCGAATAAAACTCATAGTATAACATAATAAAAATATTAGGCTCTATTCTCATAATTTTCGATCAGGTTATTTGATTCCATTACAATAGTAAAAATTGACCGTAGCTCACATCACAAATTAAAAAAAAAAAATCCGATAGATTGTTACAGTTATTACATCAACGGAACCCTACATTGGCGAAGCCTGACACACCCTTAGCTAGTTTTTATTCAACACATTCGAAAACAACTTATAATTCAATCCGCGACCGCCATTTGTCATCGGCGACAGAATAAAAAGTGTTCCGCTATCATATAGGAGGTCTCATGGTATTAGCATGAAGACAATCGAGGGGATGGTTAGGGTAACCATACGTCCTGTTTTGAACGGCCTGTCCCGTTTTTTCATTTCCTATCCCGCTGTCCCGAAAGGGCCGGGACGCAAAATTGTTCCGTTTTCCTGGTTGCCATCCGAAATCGTGTGTAAAATTTAAATATCAAAACACTTAGAAGAACTTAGAATCAAAGGCGCGTCTTGATTTTTATCCAACGTGATTTTTTTGTTACAGACCAGGTCTTCTGGGGGTTAGTGAATCTGTCTGCTACACCGAAGGTCCTGGGTTCCCACCAAGGTAAAACTTTTCTGTGATAAGCAGGAATTTTTGTTCTGTGTAACTGGGTGTAAATATATCTATATGAGTATGTATTTTAAAATATATGTATGTTTATCAGTTGTCTGATCACCATAGTACAAGCTCACCATAGTAGCTTAGTTTGGGATCAGATGGCTGTGTGTGAATTGGCCAAAGATATTTTTTGTTTTTTTTTGTGAAATCATAACAGTAACCGAAATATGCATGTCCCGATTTCAATAGAACATAAAATGGTTAGGGACGGTTGACATCACAGCAACGACATGCCTCAGTCACACGTCCTGTGTTAAACGTGCGCGGAATCCAATCGTTTTATGCAATTCCAATTGCTTCCTGGGATTTTGTGTATGACTAATGAAACTGTGGGAGCATATACCTCGGCGACGATTCGAACAGAATTTTTGACATACAAAATTGACAAGTTTGTATGGTAATTTTTTTTTTCAAATACCGATATATACCGGTATACAGATACCTATACTTTAAAGCTTTTTTAACTGCATAAATATTGTATTTAGAAACTCGAAAAATTCCAAAAAACCCAATTGAATTCGAGATTTGAGTGCGTAATATTTTTTTAAATATGTTTCCTCTGTCACAAATTTCAATATATTTATAAGCCTTTTGTTATTCATATCAAGATCAGAATGCTACAATCAATATTCTGATAGCGAAAGAATTTTGGAAAACGGTCCAATCATTATGAAATATTCATTAATTACAAACGAAAATGCGATTCTTTCCTTGTTATAAAGTTAGTATAGTTAATAACGCATCATATTACAAACCACATATTAGTCAGGACGTACTGGGTTCAGGGGATATTATAAATTTGTCTACTAAGTTACGGTCACTTATCTGCAGCTTTCAATAAAACAAGCAAGAAACTTAGACAAATAATAGACAACATATTATAGCCCTCAAGCCAAACTGCGACACAATTTTAGTTCAGAACAGCATGTCTGTGGTATTAATATTGCCTATTAGTGAAGTCATTTTCTTATTTCTACTAATATTATAAATGCGAAAGATTGTGAGATAAGATGTTTGTTACTTCTACCCGCAAAAACTACTAAACGGATCTAAATAAAATTTGTCACAAGGGTATATTGAATTCTGGAATAACACATACATACATAGGTTACTTTCTATCGATACACCACGCAAGCGAAGCCGCGGGCGGGCTCTAGTTAATTATAAATCCACCATTGACTCTGTTCTTACTCATCCATAGTACAGTAACATAAAATAAATACTATTGAAATATAGCATACAATATAAAGTCTTTTAGTGAAACAGAATATAAATCTGTCTAGCAATTTATTACAAATAAAATATGGTCAATTAACTTGACAAATAGCTTCTTTAGTTAACTGAATATAATTCTGCAGGTTGGTACACCTGCGATGCAGTCGCTGGTTCAGAATCGCACTCCGTGACAAATAGAGTTATTCACATTAAAGAAAGACATTGGATCTATTAGTGTTCTGAACACGTCTGTGACCGTAGATGAAGGACTATAAAAATATAGAAGCGACTAACAAAATGTACACATAGAATAGTGAAGTAATATATGTATGTATGTCTCTCTCTTCCTGACTTTATCTCCTACTAATATTGTAAACGCGACAGTTTGTGCGGACGAGTGGACGTTTCTCAGAGACAGAATTAATTTATCTCAATGAAATTTGTCACAGATAAAGATAGTAGTCTGACAGGCTACTTTTTCTTAAGATACCACGTGGACCAAGCTGTGTGGGTAAACTAGTGTATTATAGATGTGAAAATCACTCTGTCTACGACGCTTTCACGCCTCAGCAACAGATAAAATTTATGATATATCTGTGGACTATTTTATATCGCGAAATATGGTTTGAAGGGGTTAAGATAGGGGATGAAAGTTTGTCGAATATAAACAAGAGCACTTCCTAGTTATCAAAATAAATAAAACAATATGTTTGGACGACTCACACTCGGTCACCTGACTACAAACTAAGCTTGTACTATGGTGATCAGACAACTGATAAACTTATACATATATATATATATTAAATACATTTAAGAGATATTTACGGCCAGACACAGAGCACAAACATTCCTGCCCATCACAGAAAAGTGGGAATCGAACCCAAAACCTTCGGTGTAGCAGTCAGACTAACTAACTATTAGGCCAACCGGCCTGTCAAACCATATCAACTTGATATATAAATAAATATTTGCTCTAATGTTTTTTTCAATTTTATAACACATGTACCTATGTATTTTTCACAAAGTACAAAGCTTTGTACCTTAACGAAACCTCAAATTTGTACCCGAAAAATTTCAAATCGAATTTACACCGAGTACAGTTACAACGTTTTACTTTAGGTGGCGGTAGTTAACCAAGTACTAAAATCAATTTTTATTTAAATAAATATTTGTATATAAAATAAATATTTATGAATAAAAAAATATTTATCAAAATAAATATTATATTCCCAATACACCAGAAAATAAACCTTTCATTCAAATGAATGAGATTATTCAAGGTTGGTTCTTACAAACACTTTGAAAGTCACTTCAACAAATCCCTACGGAGCCCGGGGAAGTCTTGAAAGAAGCGACAAGATATTTAATCAAATTAAGTGCCTTTTTAATTTAACGTTAACGAAGGCTTCACATTTTCACGTTTAACTGGATAATTTGAAATTTCAAATCATTGCCGAATTCTGGTAGTTTCTTAAGGAAATTAGCTAACTCTGTCTCTATCTCTGTAGAAGAAGAATATGAGACAGATAAATCGCAGTAAATTTAGGATTGTCAACTGTTAGGAACAGTACTATTCTATTTTTGATGAAATTACAGCTTTTACTGTTCAACAAAAAAGTAAGCAAAATACTGTTAGCATAATTTTTTTAATGATTGCCTACCAAAATGTATATAAAATGAGCTCCTAGTATATTTTAATTATATAATTGATTATTGCGATATATAATCTAAAACTATAAGAAATGGCTGACCCGATTTGAAGGCGATTTTCACTGATGTTTTGTTTTCATTCACAAATTGTATTTGTTTTATCAATACCATTAAATCTTTTTAAAGTCCGTCCACTTTTTTTGTTATAGCGAAGTGAAACTAAAGCTTTTATATATGATGTACACATGTTCTATGGTCTCTCTGGTCTATCTCTGCGATCCTACATCCTACTAATATTATAAATGCAAAAGATTATCAGGATGGATGGATATATAGATGGATGTATATTTGTTACTCTTTCACACAAAAAATCCTGAAGAGATCTGAACGAAATTTGGTACAGGGATACATTATAGTCTAGTATAACACATGAACTACTTTTTATCAACGTAAGTAACACGCGGGTGAAATCACGGGCGGAAAACTAGTCCACATATATAACCATTTAGAATGATAAGAGTACAAATAAATATATAATATTACAGTAGTAATAAAATTTTACGTGCGTAACGGTCGGTGCATTCGAAACAATTGAACGAGACATTTTATAATTTATATCCGCTCCATTGTGCGATACTATTCGATGTGTCCAATTATGCAAACAAAGTGCTTTATTCGCACTGAATGGTTTTGGTGTACGAATCCCAGACTATGAATATGAATCGAAAATTCGATCCTTATTCGAATTACTAACTGACAAATACGATATTAGATAAGTATTTTATTAGGTAACTGACAAATAGATACAATAATATAGGTAAATAGTTTTGGTTTTATGTTTTGTATTTTTAAATGTATTACTTAACTAGTTTCCGCCCGCAGCTTTGCCTATATAGGTACGTTGATCAAAAATAACCTACATGTTATTCCAATCTATTATCTATCTCTGTCCCAAATTTCATTCAGATCCGTTCAATAGTTTTGGCTAGAGGAAGTAAAAAACATCTCACAAACTTTCGTACCTACAATATTGCCAGGCAAATATTTTACAAGCTGTTTTACAAACGCATCAGGCATCGACCATCAGTTACATTGGTAACATGTGAAAAAATACAGAAAATGTCCTTATATCGTGCACATTACGGAAACTATTGACAATAGAGCAAAGTGTACTACAGTTTTATGGAGGACATCGATATGTACAAATACGTTTGAAAGACCATATCATTGTTACATTAACTACTTATTCCTGATAACTGGTTCTTCCGACGCGAATCGAGGTCAGTTGCTAGTTTTTAATACATCAATTATTCTGTTATTTCAGACGGCAAATCATAAAAAAAAAATATTTAAACTTCATTGACCACTATAATTATTGCGATACAATTGGCGAGCTCAATGTATAATGCATTGTCTACCAGCTAACCAGTAGGCCAAACAGATATACACGAAAACCGGTATGTTGCGGGTATCATCAAGTACAGGTACAGGTACATGTACAGGCACAGGCACAGGCAGAGGCAGAGGCACAGGCACAGGCACAGGCACAGATATAGATAGAGCTATAGATACAGCTATAAATATAGCTGTAGATACAGCTATAGCTATAGATATACATACCTAAAAATTGATCTTGTTGGTTTTACGTAAGTATTTAACTAACACAGATTTCTTACATACATTACATTAACAGGTAATCTAACTTAATTTCTACCCTACAAAGTCATAATACTTCATCCAGCATACTTTTAACATATCAACAATGATAAAAGTGTACAAGTTCCTGTATCAAATATCAAAAGGCATTTTACTTTCGGAACATAAAACGTCCCGAGGCCGTAATAAAGAACTGGCAACACGTCTAATTAAATCACAAAAGGCTTGACATAATAAAACATGGGTAAGCGTATTTGTGCCCTAAATAGTTTACCAACTACCCGCAACTCAATGGAAGGTATTCTATATTCTTCTCTATATTACTTATTGTTACTTTGCTAACCATACCTGTCTCACTTTTGAATTGGAGTTTCCTCTCACAATGTGACGAGTTTAGGCCATAGTACACTACGTTGGCCAAGTGCGGCTTAGTAGACTTTCACACACACAAGAACTTTATAGGTAATTCTCAGAAGTGCACGTTACCTCACGTTTTTCTCTGAAGCAAGTGATAATTTACTTGTAATACGCACACAGCTTTGAACACGTCCCGAGGCTATAATAAAGAACTGGAAACACTTCTAATTAAAACAAAAAGGGCTCAGTTGACATATTAAACATTGGCGAGCGCATTCGTGCCCTAAATAGTTTAGCAACTACCCGCAACCCACTGAAAAGTATTCACACATTTCTACATTACTCACTATGAACAAATTGAAAATAATTATTATTACGAAAGTGGGATGGATGGATGTTTGTAACTCTTTCATAGTAGATTAAAAAAAATCATACATAAGTGTATTGAAAATAACTACGTGATATAAATTAGTTAGAAATTTGTTTTTTTTTAATTTCTACGCAAAAATTACTAAATATGTATGTATTTTTATCAAGACGCCATACGGGCAAATCGCGGACGCAAGAATTTAAGAATGCTAGCGGTACTAATTTTAAGTTATGAGTTTATATATAAGATTAAACGGATCCTAATATGGTGGATCCATGGCTTTCAAAAATCTGGCAAATTCGAAAGCTCCAGAAGTGCAATTGGTAGTGACTTGTGCTACAAAACACGAGTACCCGGCTTTATTCCCCGTTGTGGGAGGCATTTTAGTGACAAATCTTATGGCTTAGATGGTAAAGTGCACAAATTTAATAATGACCTATTCACTCTTGACTTCAAGACATTAATATAAAAGAGAGAGAAAGATAAATATGTAAAAGAGAGAAAAGAGAGAGAAAAGAAATATGTAAAAAGTTATTTTTTTTGGTTAAGTGTGAATCGTTTTGTGAGAAAGAAAACCCTACGAAGTAGCAGGATGAAAATAGCAACGCACGACACGGCAATCAAAAGGCGAGATCAAATCGCCGCCGTCTACACTTTGATCTTCTTTGAGAATTAGTCTTATTGACGAACTTTCTTCGTCTTACATATCAACGTACATTTCCTTCAAATGATGTACTTAAGTAATAAATCATTTTATCATATTGCAGTCTGGCTTATTCGCAATCAATTTTTGTGAATAAAAGTGAACTCTAATTGTTCTTGCTACTGTGGAGATCTGTCATACAGGGCTTCCTAGTACAGACACCAGACTCTCACTAAACACTGTCAACCTAGAAGGGCAACTATATATATCTTCACCACCCTGACCACACCGCTGCTTACCATCAGGTGGCCAAGCACTAATTCATTAAATATAAAAAAAAACATTTAAGTGTTTTTACGAAAGCTGCTTCAACAATAATAAATACGAGATAAAAATGATTTACAAAAAATCTTAGTTAAAAAAATTGCCTACTTTTTTTTTATTCAATAAATTTGTGCTTCACCACAGTCCCGGCTAAGGGTAAAGTGCGCTAATTTAGCAAAAGCCTATTCACTCTTGATTTCAAGACATTTACATTGTAATCGAACGGAAACAGTGACGCGGTAGCTTATTCCAGTCCTTCGCGGTACGCATTATAAAAGAAGCCGCAAAGCGAAAAAAATAATTCTGCGATAGCATATAACTGTTGAGCATTAATATAATATAAGAAAAACATTTCCACTTTTTCTTGAGTAATGTATTCTCCTATTCTTCTAAAAATATTGTCTTTAAAGTCAAAGTATAAACAAAGCGCGCGATCATAAACAGCCGAATCTTCAAAGCGAACGGTTAGAATAATTCACGAACACTTTTATAGTGAAACTTCAATTTGGCCCCGACATTTATGAAGATAAAAGGTACTTGATTCACTAACGGGACGATGAAGCTTAGCCGAGCCGTCACGAACGACGACAAGGCTTGATAAACGACGTGACACTATCATCACACAAAGCGTTTTTAGACCAAGATAAATATAGGATTTCAGAGACGTTTATTAATATTACGTCATGTCTATTAAGTTTTTTTTTATCATTAACTAACTAACATAAACTTAAATTTGGCAGACATTTATGAAGACAAAACGTACTGTTCGATTCACTGAAGGAACGGTGAAGCTTAGCCGAGCCGTCACGTCCGACGACAAGGCTTGATAAACGACGTGACACTATCATCACACAGAGAGTTTTTGGGGCAAGATAAATATAGGATTGCAGAGACGTTTATTAATATTACGTCATGTCGGTTAAGTTTTTTATCATTAACGTGTTGAGGAGTACCATATGAGTGACAGGTCTTATCATAAAGTTGTTATCTATATAATTTAATGGGACATTTTGAGAATCATGTAACACGCAGTCTATCTTCTTATTGAGAAAACTTTCTGGGTTCGATATCCGGACAGGACCGACTTTAATACGGCAGGGAAACTTGGTGTCAGGACGGGGTCAAAGTCAAAGCCAAATAATTTATTTCATAGAATTCAGGAGATTACATGGAATGTACATTGCCATTGTGTTCGCATGGCCTCCTAGTGCAACGTTTGTAGGTAACAACAAGTTTATAATATTTATAATATATTAGTTTATAATATTCACATCAGTTCAAAAATAATTATGGATATGCTAGTATTTGACATGCTTCACTTTTTTAAACAAACACAATTGACAGATAATCTTTATACTGAAATTTAACCACCGTTCTATGATATAATTTTGTTGTAAGATTGTACGCACGTAAACACGTTTCCAAATGGCAGTACAATGTTTACATAAAATTTACGTGAACTTTAATATACATATGTACGTGTTTACTTTGCAAGCTTTTATATAACTTGCAGTGTATGTTTGCATATTAGTATGTTAGTATATTTGTTTGTTACGGGTCACATCTTGCAAGCTTAATTAGACGCACTTTCTCTTGCATTAGGGGACAGAAATTTTGCATAAAGGTTTCATCTTGATGTCAATGCATTTTTATGACAGCTTAACACGACGTTCCGGCTCCAAACAAGGGAATTCCTCAACGGTTAACAATACAATTATTAAATTTTGTGTGATTCTTTGTATTATGGATTTATAATTAAAGCTTGTTTTTTTTAAATATATTTAATAAACCTTGTTTATTTAGTACTACGTTCTAAAAATTCTGAATAGAAACAATAGGAATAAACAAAATGGATGAAGAATAGAATTGAATATTTGTCTTAAATCAGTAACCAATTTTAAGTTAACTTAAAATAGTATCATTTTAATCGCATTGTATCAGTTTGATATTATTAACAGAGCTGTTGGTTTGACTTTAAATTTGACTGTGACTGTTTGAAATATTAAAAATACTTATATGAAACACGTTCGTCCTTCCGACCCAGCCAATGACAACTTCTCAGAAATGATAAAGTGCGCGATATCTTTACAAATACATATGCGACTTATTTTTCAATATTCCCATTTCGTGCATTCGTTTTCACGCAAATAAATCGAAACCATGACCACCGCTAGAGCTTAAAATATTCATTAAATATGAAAGAATATATAAAATATTTAATATTAATTATACATTATACCTTCCTCGTAGACGTTCCGCCAGTACGAACGTCGCGCTTTGCGTCCTCTTTCATGATACGTACCGCCAAGGACTGGAATAAGTTGCCAGCGTCAGTGTTTCCGTTCAATAACAATGTATAAGTGTTTTCAAGTCAAGTGTGAATAGGCTATTACTAAATTAGTGCACTTTACCATCTAACATCACATCGCCACTTACCATCAGGCACGATAAACGTCAAGCACAAATTTATTGAAAGTATAAAATAAGATATAATTCTTTTAAATATAAAGTGTATAAATAATAACTGATAAACGGTTGAACCGATTTAGTTGAAATTCTGGTTGATTTGAAAACACAACTGGATATGATAGGTGGCGCTGCTGTCGACCACCAAACTACGGAACAGGACTACATTTTTTTTACATATTATAAGTTAATGCTTGACTACAATCCCACCTGATGGTTAGTAACGATGTAGTCTTAGATGTTAAATCGCATTAACTTAGAAGAAGCCTATTCACTCTCATCTTGAAGACGCCAAGCATGGACAAGCTTAGCCGAAAAGGAAAAAAAAGGTACATAAATAAAAAGTAAAATAAGAGGACTTATAAATATTGATTTTTGACCAACTTTTGTCACCTTATATAGGCAAATAAATAATTTTGAATTCGAATTGAATTTGAATTTGACATCCCAACGATATGTGACCCGTAACCCGAGAATAAACGTACCGTCCTAGCCAGGAATCGACACTTTCGTAGGCACACTTCCTACTATTTAGGCTACAGGTGTATACTAGAAGCTTCTACTATACCATCGTGTAAAAATTTAATTCTACTAATATTATAAAATTGCGAAACATTATGAAAATGCATGAACGCATAAACTACTGCACGGATCTAAATAAAATTTGGTACAGAGATAGATTAATGTCTGAAATAACCCTTGGGTTTATCTTTATCAACATACCAGGGGGTAAAACCGCGGGTCTAAATTAGTTCCTTATAAAATCACAGTAAATTGATTTAGTATCTTTCTACTGGCTTGGCTTATGAACGTGGCCTGCATAGAAATTATGTTTTACAAAAAATACAACCTATGAACACTATTGTTTGAGATAAACATAGGATATCGTACGGTCGGTATCCATCCATATGTTGTGAATATCCCGCCAGTTCGATCAACGGGTTTTTCCTCGTCGTTTATATGACTACTGCGATGGATTGGAATAACTTGCCTTCGTCGGTGTTCCCGCCCACGTATGATGTAGGAGTCTTCAAGAGAAAAGTGAAAAGGCATTAACTAAGTTAGTGTGCCGTACACCTTAGACATCATCGCCACTTTCCATCAGGTGGGATCGATGTCAAACATTAACTTATTGTAAATAAAAAATAGGTATTGCATCATGTGTACTTTGATTTTAAATGCAATTTTACAGACTATATAATCTCCACCAAACCGCATTGTAGTAACGTAGTGAAGTATGCTCTAGGCCTCGGAAGTATGAGGAGAAATGTGTGCACATTAACTCAATATATTAATTTGCTAATTGTACCCTGCGCGCGTTACACATTAAATATGTGTCAGATCGATATTTTTTTGTACCAAAACTTTATGCGGAGATTTCCGAAGAAAGTTACTTAACATATTTCACAAACAAACACATATATATATACATATATATAGATTTAGGCGGCCGGGCAAATACGTGGGCGAAAATTAGTATCTTATAACATTACTTAATACTAAAATGTACTTTAGTAAAAAGTAGTCTGTGTAATTCCGGACTAAAATCGATTTTCGTAAATTTTCATTAGGGTCCGTCAAATTGTTTTTGCGTGAACAAGTAAACATCCATCCTTACATTTCGCAATTACAATATTAGTAGAACTTGCTATAGGACCGAAGCAAACTAAATATGAACAATATCCATATAATCGAACCAATATCCATAATAATCTGTCATCCCATTGAATGATAAGTTACGACAATGGTTCCGATCACCCGCCCTGCTCCGCCCATCAACCGAGACATTGATTTAAATTGTTTTAATAAAACATGAAGACTGAAATCGATTTATTGATAATTCAATATTGATCGCTATTCGAAGTATTTGTTTAATACTTTATTAAAAACATCAAATTGGAGTTACAATGGACGGACTTGTGCCTAATAAATGTAATTTATCTTAAATATTTTGGGACAACTCACACACGGCCATCTGACCCCAAACTAAGCGTTAACTTGTGCTTTGGTGATCAGACAACTGATAAACATACATACATATGTAGTATATAATACATAAATAGATATTTACACCCAGATACACAGAAAAAACATTCCTGCTCATCACAGTAAAGTTTGACCTGGATGGGAATCGAACCCAAAACCTTCGGTATAGCAGTCAGGTTCACTAACATCTAGACCAACCGACCTGTCAATGGCATACTCTGCCAATAAAAACAATGTACTCTTTGTTTAAAATACACTACAGACTGCCTTCGCTTCGCAAGAACTAGTTAAAAATATAATATATATTTTTTTATTTTTTTTTATTTAATTACACTATAACACTCGAATTTAAATTAGATTCACTAAAGCAAATATTCTTCTCCATGAATTAGTAAATAAAAAAAAAAGTTAATATTTAGCATATAACTCAATATGACTCGGCTAAGAAATCATTAATTCATTCTAAAACGATCTGTACTTCCCCTGGTCAGCTAGTAAAACAAAAACGAAACACAAACAAAAAAAGATGTTTTTTTACTTTCTATAAAGAAGTCATACAACAACCGTTTATAGGCATGTTAAGTGTCCTTCACATAACGAGGGCTACGGAAGGGACAGTGAGTGCTCAATAAACGCTTTAATAATTTAGAAGCAAACATTCTTTGACGTCCGCCGGCAATGATGTTTCAAACATGGATATGCTACCATACATTTTGAGCTGCCGTTTTTGATCCGTTTCCAGACGTCATCTTGTCAAAGATACGTCAAACGTCCAACGGTTACACTTCTTAATGACTGCTCTATGACGTAGACAGCTTAAAAATTGGCTTGACTTATAGGTAGTTTAATATCCATTATATGATATTATGTTTGATGAAATGTAAATAGTTTTGTATTTGTTAATTTTTTTATTTAGTTTTATAGTATTTAGTCAATTCAAATCGCATAGCATTTTTTTACAAAAAAAATCGACGCCTCTCAGCGACAGCCATTGACAAGCTAAATAATAAGTGCATCAATCATAGACTGGAGGAAGCGGTTTTGTAGAACTCATGACATATCTATAGTTATAATATCTTTGTGCACCGGTGACAGTGGGACGGACGGACGACGAGCGGACGCGGTACGGCGCGCGGACGGACGGGACCGACTTGAAAGGACTCAGATGAGTCTATTTTCACTGCTTTGAACGTCTCCGACGCATTAGTTTGTTTGTTTTTGCAACTTTCGTTGAAGGGGAATGCAACAAGAGTGTAACGGAACCAAAACAGTCATTTTTCACTAAAT
This sequence comes from Asbolis capucinus, assembly GCA_018249125.1. Taxonomy (NCBI): domain Eukaryota; kingdom Metazoa; phylum Arthropoda; class Insecta; order Lepidoptera; family Hesperiidae; genus Asbolis; species Asbolis capucinus. Next base: position 16,260 of record DWJZ01001964.1, read on the forward strand.
TTAGCGACACTTGTCTGGAATTGTCATGCATCGTTGGATGATCTTATCATTCTGTCAGCAACTACAGTTTGACGAGTTGAAAGTGTTTCAATAAGTTGTTTTGATCTTATTGACTATAAACATTATTATTACATATATTTACCTTTTGTGAACATACTTCTTAGCAAATTACCGTACGAAGACAAAATATTTTTAATTTAAAACCTATTTTAATTAAGATAAACCTGCAAATAACCCTGTAGCCTACTTTTGTGGCAGATATGTATGGTTCAGTATCGTTATTTGTGTTACATAAGCCACTTTAGAATCCAGTACTTACGTGAATATACATAATATTACGAAAATAAATATGTGCTAATGGACAAGTGAAAAAACGTATTAGTTCGTGACAGAAAAAAAAATCGAGTTCCTTCCGCCTATATAGAGTATCAGTTAGAAAAAAACAGTTATAAATAACCTGAAATCAAAAGTTTTATTAGGTCACTGTGATCTGAATCAAAGTGCGAAAAACATCCAATTCCAGTGTTTTATACGTTCCAAGTTAGAGGCGGTAGATCGCTTTTAAACGTTCCGATTCCCTATTGGGGATTTCCGTCACGGCGCACCAGTTTCGAACTCGAGGGCCTGTCGCGTCAACCTACGATCGTTTTTCAACCGCTACTGCCGTTTGCTTTGTTTCAGCTACCGAAGCAAAAAAACTTATTGGTTCGGATTGCTGAGTTAATTCTACTAATGGATTCTGAATTTTTTTCCCTACAAACTGGACGATTTTGTATGAAATTCATATCGAATTTGCACCGAGTTCAATACATTATGAAATTGTATTTAACAGCGTGTACGTAAAACATACCCAAGCCGAATCATTAGCTTATTACTTCCTGAATAAACACAGAAATTGACACCATTGATTCTTGATTCTTTTGGTGGGTTAAGTCTCGAACGAGACATTGTTCAACTTTATTTTATATTATATTATTATTATTGTAGTATTTTATGTATATATATATATATAATGAAATATGTAATATATATATATAAGCCGTCGCACGGTGGGTATCCATCCCTTCGTCGTAGACATTCATCCAGTCCGAACGTCTCGCTTTGCGTCATCTTTTATCATGCGTACCGCGAAGAACTAGGACAAGGTACCCGCGTCAGTGTTCCCATTCGATTACAATGTACTTAAATGTCTTCAAATCCAGAGTGAATAGGCTTTTGCTAAATTAACGCTCCTATACCACATAACTGCTTACCATCAGGCGGGATTGTGGTCGAACACAAGTTTATTGAATAAATATATATACATATATTTTTTATTCAATTTACTGCCAAAATAAATTTATCCCCACTCAATCACGCTTCCTTACTGCAAACTAATTCAATCAGCGAATCCCTCATCGGGTAAACGCCGCAAAAGTTGTCTGTACGTGCCTGGAATACGATGTCCCGGGATTGGTATTGGAATCCTCGTCACGGTCGGACGGTGTACCGGGACGCCGGAATTGTCACGTCATGATGCAATACGATTGCCAATTTACTGTATTTGATATTGCGTTGTAGCGTGTGCGTTAGTGTGATTTTTATATGTATATCATATGCCTACGTATTGGTCTGTTTTTGTCTCAATATAGCGAAATAAATATTTTATTAAGACACTTTATTTTGTGCTTCTAGTATCCGTCAATAGCTAGTTCGTACTTTAATTTTGTATACAAAAATATCCCGAGACAACTCACACACGGCCAGCTGATTCCAAACTAAGCATTAGCTTGTACTATGGTTAGACTGATAAACATATATATATATATATATATATACATTAAACACATATATTAAATATTTATTACACCTAGACATAGAACAAACATTATTACTCATTACAGAAAAAATTGTTCTGAGTGGGGTTGGAACTCGGGGCCCGCCTCTAGTATTGACGTTTACTAATCACTAAACCAACAAGTCGTAAATAATCACTCGTAATAGATCGTAGCCTAGTACAGAGACGGCGTTGCTTATTATTTTTTCAGTATTCCCGAGATTTAAAAAAACCGCATTTTGTTAAAAAAATAAACCTTGACCCAAAAATCCCCTAGCTTGCAATTTTCATTAGAGTCGTGCACGAGCTCACTTGTAATAGATCGTAGCTCGTAGCGCGTAGATCGTACACAGATGGCGTTGCTTATTATCTTTTCAGTATTCCCAAGATTTAAAAAATCCGCATTTTCTTCAAAATATAAACCTTGACCCAAAAATCCCCTAACTTGCAATTTTTATTACAATCGTGCACGAACTGCCTGTATTATAAAACAAGATACGAATAGGACAACAGTAAGTGTATGATACAATGTGCCAATCACAGAGCTACTCTACATACATTCAGCGGTACATTCTCGTCACGTACCATCAACTTTGGCGGTATTCACTGTCCCCTATATATTGATTAACATCACATCAAGTTACTATATATGTAATGTATGAATTTAAACTCGACTCATCGACCAATGTGTACGTTACGCTACCCAATTACCTCAGTGGAAGAACTCCGTCCATGCAACTAGGTCGAAGTATTGACGCGAAAAACATATATCGTGAGTACCCGTAACATACATACTATACTGTTACTATCCCGAGTTTTTTCACTCGCGGTCGTAATAATTAAAAAACAAAAAACCCGAATCCGACAACTAACTACTAAATTTGGTATGATTTTTGACAATTTGTATTAAAACAGAATATGAACGTAATTTTCGATAAAGTCTTTTTTGGATGAGAAAAAGAACTTGCCCCTTATTTTGCATTGGCGTCATTTTGAAAATTCATGTAGTCTATGTCACTACTATAATTCTGACGAATTCAACGACACCTCATATGTCAAAATCCCACCAGTCCTTTCTGCTGTAAGGTGTGCCAAAGAAATGGACATATGTTGACAGGCCGGTTGGTCTAGTGGTTAGTGTACCTGACTACTACACCGGAGGTCGTAGGTATCGATTCCCACCCAGGTCAAACTTTTCTGTGATGAACAGGAATGTTTGTTCTGCGTATCTGGGTGTGTAATAGAAACATCTATTTAAGTATGTATTTAAAAGTATGTATGTATGTTTATCAGTTGTCTGATCACCATAGCACAAGCTAACGCTTAGTTTGGGTTCAGATGGCCGTGTGCGAAATATCCAAAGATATTTATATTTATTTCAGAAAAAAAAACGCGTGATATTTTCCGATATCCCCCTCTCTCCAACGTAACATTAGATGAGATTTGACATGAGCCCTTCCCCCCCTTTAACACCTCACGCAATTTACGGACGCCCCCTAACTTAACTTTAACTCAAAGCCCTTTGAAAATGCAACACTTTATGATTTTTAATTAACTTATAAATAACTGCTTAATATTTTGTCATTGCCTACATCAAAGGTCGTTATTTCGCGGCCCGCGCGCCACATGTGGTCCGTATGCTGTTGCGGTCCGGCCCGCACCCATTTATGCGACACAACTAGGCGTTTCTTATAATCCTCCTGAAGATGACTCAGGAAAGGTGGTCCGCACCAATATTCTTATAACATTGTGGCACCAATATAAGTAAAGATCGACCCGTGATCTAGTTACTGTTGTTGATTTTTAAACAGAACCAATAGCAAAAAGGTACCTGACTTTATTCCCCCCACCACCTTCCACCATCTAACGACACGACGCACTCCGGGAAGCTTTACACCGTGGATATCCTTTGGGTACGGACGACACACTTCACTTCATCCTTTGTACGGCGTACTGCGAAAGATTGGAATAAGTTGCAACGTCTGTGTTTCCGCTCGAGTATAATGTAGGTGTCTTCAAAACAAGAGTGAATAAGCTTCTCTAAGCGAATGCGCTTAACCATCTAAGCCTACATCACCACTTACCATCAGGTCAAAGTGAAAGTCAAATTATTTATTTCATCATAGGAACATCGAGCTCACTTAATGAACGTCAGAAAATGGGACTGAATGGAATTATTACAATATTCTTATTCTTATTAAGATACCTTAAAATTGGTTACTGATGTAAAATCCATGAACAATCCGCGGTATTGCCTAAAGTCTCGGTAGATAATTCCTATCTTTCTCATCGGCTTTGCTATAATATATCAATATTACTCAGCCTAAGTAACCTAGTGTAGGCCAAACGAAAAAGCAGGTGGAACAGCTGTGAAGCATTAATTTATATGTGAAAACGAAGAGTTTCTCTGGTCGGTCCCTTATGTCTGAAGATTGTGGTCAGCATCAGGACTCTATTTGGCACGGATGTTCTACCTCCACCGGATGCTGTCCAGCACGTCTCTGACGTGTAAGTTCTAGAAGACGATGAGTTTTTCACTTGATCAGTCCACTTTGTTGGTGAACTACCAAAATATAAGAGTAGTTCCTCATATTCTAAAACTCCACCCCATTTTTATTTTACTCTTGCTTTGAAGACTTGGAGATAAGCCTCGGCTCTGTTTTAGTAATGGAACTTCCTAGATTTACGTATTTCCGACGACCCGCCGAGATTACGTCTCAATTCTTTGTGAGACACACGAATTTTACGGTACTCTAACATGTGACATGTGAAAAAAGTTTTGTTTGTATTTTAAGTTAGTCTTTTAAAAAAGTAACCTGCGTATGTCTTCAGAAAGAGTTATGTTGAAATAAACGATAAATATATTATACATATAGCATGTACCGTATATTTAGTTTATATAAGGTAGTAGATACGAGCTACTCTTCTGTACTAGGTGATACTCGCAACAT
>DWJZ01001965.1:0-21025 GCA_018249125.1 Asbolis capucinus
GAAATGAAATGTTGCAATAAGTAGTCAATCGGTTATGGTTACGAAATCGTACCTAGATAGCAAATTACGTAGTATACGCGGAACTGGTCTCAGCTGGCTTGCGGTTACAGCCTGCCTATCAACAGGGCAAGTTGGTTGACGACTGGTCCACTCTGTGATGCAGGTACGGCAGAAAGCATGCTCACAAGCGGGAGCCTGCAATACAATCTTGTCTTTGTACACATCACAATATAACACTTCACAATTTGAATAGTTATATTACTACAAACCTGCAAAGGATCCTCCAAAACTCCAGAACAAATGGGACAAATCAATTCTTCGTCAACGTCACCTTGAAATCTTTTGATATCAAAGCCCATTCTCGATTCGAACTATTATACATCAGCTATCACTTTGCTGATAAAGACTCGTAAGTTATTAGATTTAATAAACTGAATAGGAAAATAGAAAACTCCGGTCTATCGATGTATTTAATTTGTCAACTAAATCCACTGATTATCAACAAAAACTTAATTTTTATAGCTAAAAACGACAGACGAAAACCCAACATGCATGCATCCAAATGCACATAAACAACAGAACAGAAGAAAAATGAAGTTAACGAAATACTTTTTGGTAGTCGGTTCATAAAGAATAGAGCATTGTGTTCCTAGGAGTGACTAAAATTATGGAATCCAAAACTATGGAACTCTGCAAAAAAAAGAACTGTCAAATCACAAATCTGCCATTTTTAGTATCTGCCAACCAAGTCAAGACATCTTTTCCTTTTCTACTTTTCTGTGAATTGAGTGCAGTTTTCGATTGGCGTGTTAAAAAATGGATATAGGCATAGAATAGCTTTATGGTGTTTCATTATTTCTTATTTTTATTAGAGGCGGAACTTAATATATAAAATGAGTGTTTTCAAATCAGCCATGGGGTACTTCAGTTCAGGAGGTGCCAACGGTGGCAATGATAATGATTTTGTTGGCCAGTTTGTCGAAATCGGAAATATGAAACTGAGAGTGAAGAAAGTTATCGCAGAAGGTAAGGAAAGAAATATTCTATGTTATATCTATTTAGTTTGTAGGATGTGGGTAATGTAATTACAATTTTGGTTTTAATTTGCGTCTGGGTCAGTGCACTCTGCGTAGTCATTTGGGGGCGGAAGGGCTCATTGTCTGGGCTTGTGAAAGCTTGTTTTAATTACGACGTATTTATAATATGCAACTTCAACTATGATACTTTTGATGATTATGATTGCTTAATTTTCGATTCGTACATTTGGATTATACAACTGTGCAAACATTCTGTGTAGTCTATATTATCTTCATGTTTTTTAAATATATTATCAATTCCTTTTCAAAATTAAACAGTGAAGAAACTCAAAAATGTTGTCAATTATAAGTGCTTTATTGATTAACAATTGACATACAATTCCATATTGGATACATATGTATTTCTATATGTTTATTGTAAATTTAGAAACAAATCATCTCAACCCATCACGGCTCACTATTGAGCATGGGTTTCTTCTCTGAATGAGAAGGTTATCACGCTGGCCAAGTGCAGATTGGCAGACTCCACACACCTTTGAGTTTTGCAAACTCACCAGCATGCAGGTGTCCTCACAAAGTTTTCCTTAAGTGTTATAGTGAGTGACATTTAAATGCTTAAAACAGAAACAAATATTATCTGATAATTGGTATATGGTAGTACTCCACATATTATACTATACAAATAGTGCAATTTTCATCTTTTATTTGGTAGTGGTATGCTTTACGTAAGGATCAAGGATTGGAAGTTACCACTACAAGGTATTCAATACCAATTATGTTCCTTTTAGTCGATATTATTAATTTTCCCATGAAGCCAGGCTAATCAACCTCCAGCCGTAGTCACAGCCAAACTTAAAAAAATATATTGGCAATTTGAGAGCCATTTTAAGTTGGCCAATCAGTTCTTAGCATCACACCATTAGTGCTCTTGATTATATGGGCAAATAAGACCACTTACTATTACAGTTCTTCGGTTCATTTATAGCCCATGTACTTTATAGAAAAGTAAATTAAATTAACATTGCCATTTATTGGCCTGCAATTTGTCAGAATATATTACTATACTCAGTGCAAATTCCAAATTGAATATGTACAGATATAGTCATTAATTTTATCTGGGTTACCCATATACTAATTAACAAATTAATTAACATTAATTGCACTTGTAATGAATACAATTGTTGTTAAAGATTAAATAGTGTTTGTAGTTTTCTATAATATAACGCAAATTATATAACATTTTAATTACAGGTGGATTTGCATTTGTGTTTGTTGCTCAAGATGTTTCATCAGGAACTGAGTATGCCTTAAAGAGGCTTATGGCTGCTGATGAGCAGGCTAATAAGAATATAATGCAAGAGATTAGTATACTAAAGAAGCTCTCCGGCCACCCTAATATAATTAAATACATAGCTGCATCCTTTATTGATAAATCTAAAACAAGTCATGGAATGAGTGAATACTTGTTGTTAACGGACCTATGCAATGGTGGTAGCCTAATGGAAGCCTTGCAGAATAGAGGGCAGGCTTTCCCTCTGCAGACAATACTTAGGGTGTTTTACCAGACATGCCGTGCTGTCCAACACATGCATGCTCAAGTTCCCCCAATAGCTCACCGTGATCTCAAATTAGAAAATTTTCTAATATCTAATGAAGGTAAAATAGTATTATTTTTATGAAAAAACATTATCTATAGTTAAGGAAAAGATGAATTAAATTGTTTTTAAATTTTCAGGTACGATAAAGCTATGTGATTTTGGGTCTGCAACAACTGATGTGTATGCTCCTAATCCTTCATGGAGTGCTAACCAGAGAAATATGTTAGAAGAAAGTGTATGTATTTTTTTTTTTTTGATATATTTTATTTATTTTCATATAGTATGTGTAATTTAATATAAATGTGACTTGTTCAGATTTTCTCTACATTTTACAAATTTGAATTAAGTGACTATTTCTTTTTAAAACATGCAAATAAAATTCAATGTTATTTCTAAAAGAAAATAATATAGGCAGTCATTAGGAATGTCAAATAAAGGTGTTAAACCTTGAATGTACCTTGTTTTATATAACATTAAAATATATCTTGATTTCATACATCAGTTCTAAATAATTTGAGCAGGTATATAGGCAATATTCAGTATAAAATTATAACATAACATTATTTATGTTGTATAAGCACACTGTAAATTAATTTACTAAGAATCCTTTTATTCTTACATCTGTGTTAATTTTATTTTTCATTTCAGTTGGCTCAATTTACAACTCCGATGTATAGAGCACCAGAGATGTTAGATACATGGGACAATCGTAAAATAGACCATGCTGTAGACGTTTGGGCACTTGGCTGTATTCTATATACACTATGTTACATGCAACACCCTTTTGAGGACTCTGCAAAATTGGCTATATTGAATGGAAATTATAGCCTCAACCCCAATGATCAACGCTACAAATGTTTTCATGAAATAATAAGTAAGTGCATGTTATTTTGATAGTACTGTATAATAGTCACCACAAGTTATGTGCTGCTTTCATCGGTGGAATTTACCTTACTTCCACAGTTGCATTGTTTGATTGGTTAATCGGATATCGTATATATGTATATATTTGTTGTCTATTTTAGTACCGGCCTGTCGGACGTAAGGACAGTATTGTACATAGATAATATAGTAATAATAAATAGATACAACAAAAGTTTTGTAATGATATCCTTCTGTTATCATAAAGTTTTCTAAAAATACATATGTCAACCAGGCAATAAAGGTGGTTCCATTGTTTGTATATGCCGGGCCTTTTTTTTAAACGCGTTACATTGAAATGCGCTCATAAACCTTGAAATTCCTATTTACATTCCTATTCAATTTAAAATGATGAATGTTATGAATTGATAACAATAATTTTCTTATTTGTTGAGAGCGCAAGTATTAATTTTCCAAAGGTCACTGACATCGTTTGATCTATTATAGCCAATTGTGAACGGTGTGGAGAATATGACTTGCTATTAAATTATTCAAATAGGCTCATTGTGTTTATGATCTCGTTTGATGTTGTGATCGCGTGACGACGATGATTGTCCGCAGGTGGTTGCCTGACTGTGAACCCCGAGATGCGCCTGTCGATAAGCAGCGTGCTGGAGCGGCTGGCGGCGATAGCGGAGTCCCACAATGTCAATCTCAAGCAACCACTCAAATTTGAGCGTAAAAAAGTTGAACAATCTGTGGCCACTAGCTCGCCAGGTAATAAGAAGTCAAGTAAATATTACACTACCATATCGTAAGGGTTATACGCGGCTCATCCAGTATTTGTGATACGAATCGTACGCAGCGGTACGAACGCTCGCTCGCGGTCGCGCGTCCTCGTTGCCTCTTTGCGGTTCATTATTATGTTATGTTGCAATTACGACTCGAGCTAAAAATGGTCAAGTATTTTTTGACTTTTTACACTCAAATTTTATTTTTTCCCCCACATTAATATTTTTGAATTGAGTTTCCTGACGAGGTTATTTATTCTCGATATAACGATGTGAGATATTTTACATTCCAATGTTGATTTTCATCCAAACGAAACATCACCAAAGGTAAGACAACGTCGATATGACGTTCGACGATTGAGAGAAAAAGGTAGTATAGCATTTATTTGACTTTACATTTTTTAACTAATTTCATAATAATTTTCTATTTAAAATTATAGTTATTTGGTTAATTGCTTAAACGCCGGTAGGCGTTCACTTGACGGTTTTGTAGTTAGATTTTTGTCTACGGGAGTCGTCCGAAGTTCTCAAGTGCAATATCACAAATAATTCAGTCATTTGGTAATATTATTTCGATTTTTGTTCTAAGAATGAGTGTACCCTTTCCAAATTAAATATTTGTCAACTCGTATATTTGCTGGTCGCGCCACCATATTGGCCCAATGAATTCCTAAATCTACAGCACTATTCCAAAGTCTTTTACGTCTCTAAGTTTTTTACGTCTCTGTTGTCCCAATAATAAAGTTTTTTACGTAATCGAGTCGAAATGAAAATTTTGACAAATACTGCTTTTATGCGCATTTTTTCTGTATGGCAAAGTCGGAATTCAGATAGAGCACATCGAAAATTATAAATCGTGGATTTTAGAACTCGCGGAGAACTTTTCTTAGCTAATAACTCATCGTTTTTGAACCAAATGACTGTACTGAAAGATGAAATCATCAATAGTAAAAAATGAAGCTTTAAATTAACTTATAAGTCTGGTGTGGTTCACAAATTAACTTTGTCGCTCACATCTACAGCATGGCCATGATAATATTTATATGGATTTGAAAAAATTACTTGAAGTAATCTTTTAGGGTGTATTTGAAAATCAGTAACCAAAAAGACAGTACATGCTTCAGAAGTGTGTACTTTTATCTTATTAGGTATAAATAATTGTCGCTAGCTAGCTATGATACTTGAAATTTCACTTTATTTGTGTACATTCCTGTATGTATCGGGGTTGCGCACAAACGTACCAACTTGTAACCCCATTTTTATTATCTTTATAGTAAGCGTATAAAATATTTACTGTGTTATGTATAATGTTGATTACAATAATTATTATAGGTGTGTATTTGAGTCGGCATTGAAATTAGGTTGGAGTCAACGACGGTTTATTTAATTCGGGAAATATTAAATGGGGAACATGTAATTATAATCTGGCCCTACAATTGGTCGGTAGTCCCCTTCACGACATCTTTTGTATTTTCGTGTCCGAAATCACCCTAACAAATTATAACACCTTGGGGAATCATTAATTATTTACTCGCACTAACATTGGTGGCTTGGAAAGCGTTGCACTGTTTCAAAATTATTATTATATATTTAAATATAAAATGTATCGATGTCGTACTAGTCAGAGGCTATATTTTTAAGATTGGATTCAACGTCGATTTATCCAGGACAATATGAAAAGAATGTAACTGAGGTACAATTATTTAATTAATGTGTAGTACCTATCTATCTATATGAAAATAATATATGTTTTATACTCATTAGTTAACTTTGTCTTAAAACATTTCATGTCAAGTCTGTGACCAGAATCAGACTTACAAAGAAATTGTTAATATGTAATTTGTCAGATTGTCTCATGACTGTCACTTTGGAACAGAAATAAATGAATATATTGTCATCATTATTGGTTTGTTTTCATTTATACAGTTGAGAGAATCACATATTTTGTGGGAATTATCTCAAATGGTTGGATATACAGTATCGAGGAAAAGTAAGGGTAAAAATGTTTTTCAACATTATGCTAACTTCACTAATTCGCATTGAGCTCGCAAGCAAATAAAGATCCCACAAAGTCTAATCGCGAATGACTTCATTATCTATATTCATCTCTTTCTATGTTACTCATTCTACGTGGAAACAGAAAGAGACGGGAATGTCTTTCTCGATTATATTTTGTTAGAGCGGGATAGCAAATATACTAATATTACTAATTTGCTGGGCTCTTAAGTGTGTTTATTGCACGGTGTGGCGGTTTGAGTAAATAGCAATAAGTTGTTGCCAGTTGACACAATAATAATTACACATATGACGTCATCATACATAATGTTAAGGAGAAAGTACACTTACACATACATACAAAACCTATATACATGTGTATAATCAAATTATAAATTTCATCTAAATTGGTCCATTAGTTTCGGAGTTGTCATACTAATTTTATCCTGCGGGAACAAAGCCATTTCTTGGTATAAAACCCATCCTATAACCATTCTCGGGTTTTAAACATTGACTATGCCAGTATAAGTCAGTCCATTGGTTTTTGCGTGAAGCTTGAACAGGCAGACAGATAATAAATAAATAAAAATTGTTATGGGCTGTATATATCGATGACAAAGCCTCCCTGCATCGAATTAAAAAAAAAAGTTAAATGTACATAATTGACCCTGTTACAGTTGTATTATTAGTATATATACTTTTAGCTCTCTACTATGCATTTATCCAAATAAAATAATAGACCTAATGTAGGGTTATAATTAGTTTGTTAAACAGTATAAAAGAACAGAATGTGAAGATATACCTCTGCAAAATCAACTAAAAAAACAAAAAAAAAACTTGTTTGAGTAGTATTTTTGCACGTGTTGTGTGGAGTTCAGGCAAATTGAGTTAAGACCGATCAATGCACATATTATTTTGTGATAGCATACACGACTTATCTTTCATAGGCTAAGCACATTTTAATACGTCAAGCGTTTATCAGCCCAAATACGATAACAAGCGATCTATTAAGTAATTTCATATCAGTACCTTTAAATGAATATGAATCACTTTCAATAACACCTAATGCAAAGGGCTATGGAATCTGACTTATCATATATTGGTATCGCTGTATTCATAAAACATTTTAGTACTAACATATATTTATTGTGCTTGCTAAAAATTAGAATTGGTGCCATATGACTTTTCATCAGTTATTTAAGGTCTAAGATTTGTTATTTCACGCCATTAAAATTAATCTTAACGAAATAATAATTGGTTATTTATTAAGGTTCATTACAAGTATTTAACAGGCCGGTTGGTCTAGTGATTAGTGAACCTGACTACTACACCGGAGATCGTGGGTTCGATTCCTACCCAGGTCAAACTTTTCTGTGATGAGCAGGAATGTTTGTTCTGTGTCTGGGTGTGTAATAGAAATATCTGTTTAAGTATGTATTTAAAAGTATATATGTGAGTTTATCAGTTATCTGATCACCACAGTACAAGCTAACGCTTAGTTTGGGGTCAGATAGTCGTGTGTGAGTTGTCCAAAGATATTTATTAGCTGATACTGTTGACTGATACCACAGTCAAGCCGGTCGAACTTGTTATAGGAATGAAAGTCTGCTCATCAGTCCCTTATATATTGGCAAGGTTGACTAATAAGGATTTTTGACAATTTAACCCCAATGGAAGTAAAATGTACATAAGTGAACAAAGTAGATGACCATAAATGGGATGAAGTTCAATATTTATAGCTTACGAGGCCATATTCCTACTCGTATGTGAACCTATACTATTTAATAAACAGTTCGTGACCAATAGACAAAGAATATAAGTAACATACCGCCGCGAACGGAGCTCAAAACAAGAGAGAAGTAGTGGAAAACTTTAGTAAGAAATAACACTTTCTCTGTTTGAGACTGCGACCTGCGACGAGCCCCGGGGATCTGTTATTAAACCGCGGCATCTGTACAAGTAATTTGGAGCAGGAACTGCTCCGCACTCCGGGAACAACGGCGCGGAGGACCAAGTTCGCATCAACACAAAGTTCGCCCCGACAACTTGGCCATTGTGCTCAGCGCTGCGGATTTAGCTGGGAGGATAACGTATACATAGTTTGTTCGTATTACAGTTAACCCATGATATGACAATTATTTCAGTTGTAACTTAGAAGTTCATATAAGTTAAGATTATTATCAACGAGCCATTAATAATTTATCCTCTTTAAACTTTACTATTGAAAACTGGATGTCGTAATCAAATGCAAACTTATCTATATATATAGAAATGACTGTGTGTTTGTTTGTCCTTTATAGACTCTGAAATAGCGAAAGATAGAACATTGATGTGTTTAGCAACTTATTTCAAAATTATCTAGATTAGGTTTTGGTACCAAAATGATATCGTTCAGACACGTGGTTGATGCATCGTAACGCGCGTCGGGTACAGCTAGTTGCACGTAAAAAGATACTGGTATAATTACTGACTGTATTTTGATCCACAGTCAAACTAAACCACAACACAACTTTATATTTTAAACCACAGTTAAACAGATATGCGTCAAAAATTTATAAAGATCTAACAAGTGTGTTTCATGTTTCTAAGAATTTAATGGCGCTATTTATATAAGTAGTTAGTTATGCCAAAGGACAAGGTCTCGAACTTATTTACCGCCATCATTGGGAAGTAATTGAAGATTGACAAAACGACTACGACATTATGATAATGATGACACTTTCCGAGCCAGGGCACCTGGCTGCCCTTCTTCATTAAACATGAGGCCGGGAAGCTTCCAATAATATGCTGAGAAAGGCCTTTCATTAAGAGTGACCTCAAATATCTTAATAACGTGCCAGTTAATAAAAAGGTGTTAGGCGGCCGGCTGTTGCCGTGGCCTCTGGAGTATTACTGAGGACTTTGCAGACTTATTAGTAGGCGATGAATTACCTGACATCATTTTTTCCTGCTGGGCTCCAGACTCATTTGTCAATGAAGAATACAGGTCACACAACTTGGACAATTTTATGAGGAACTCTCAGTAAGGTATAGATGTTGTTCCTTTGTGTGCAAGTGATATATTATGTCTAATCCACGTATAACTTTTGATTACAATTCATTAGGACAATCGAATATGTCCGATCACAGTCTACTCCAACTAGGGTTGCCAACTTTTTTTTGTTTCAAGATAGTATTTAAAAAAACCCATAAAAATTAGTACGATTCAAAAAATATATTAAGTACTTTATGGAGAAAATTTTGTAAAACTATGTTTAAATTGATATGTGGTACCAAAATATAGTATTTTCGCATACTATATATTTTTAAACAAAATACAGTATTTTCGCGTACTATATGTTTTTGAACAAAATATAGTATGGAGTCCCGAAACACAGTTCAATACTACATAATATAGTACGGTTAGCAACCCTAACTCCAACATATCAGCGTGCATATCTCAATTTCGTATTATGATGTTATCTCAACACATTGGTCCGGTCATTAACACTACGCTAACCACGGAGCTAACAATACGCGCCGCTGATCTTATCTGGTGATGAGAAATATTTCAATGTACCGTAAACACTATAATAAGGACGAAATTATTTCTATAATACGTGCTTCTGGTGAATATTGCGAACGGACGGAATAAGTGGGTTCGTATTGAACAATCTATTTAAATATTCTGTTAAAACCTGCCCTAAGAATCTTATCTTATTTCTTATTAATATGGATTTTTATTGTTCCTTTACGCGAAACTATTAAACAGATTTGCATGAAAATTGGCACAGAAATATATTATATTCTGAAATAATAAATAAACTACTTTCATACAAATACAACTGAGGCGATGCTTCGGTAGGACCTTAGTTTTCTATAAACGTTCCTTTACATATATATTACATATATCCATCAGCCTTTATATATCTTTGGCTAGACAGTTCTTTAAAAATTTTCAGCATTCTGTCCGGTCTCAGGAGGACTTATAAATCCAACAGCCGGCTGTTTCTTTTAGGTTTTATGACCACCTGTCAGATAATGATTCCTGTCCATCTTTTTTTCAAGGATCTTTCAATTTCATCGATTATCGGTCTTTCCAACTGTGTGACCAGCCACTGCCACTTCAGCCAGCTTATTCTCTTCTCATCTTCGAACTTTAATTAAAACAAACTGAAATTATTTGCTTCATATGGCCTTGTGAGTATATTTACGTATAAATAAGCACCCTTCACTTTCTACAGTTACAAAGTTTGTTTGATGTGAAACGGGAGGGTGGAGATATGTTTGTTAGTTTATTGTAATAAAATTAGTTACAATGGGCGGACTTAATGCCATAAGGCATTATCTACCAGTCAACCTCGGTGATGATGAAAACATATTGATAGTTATTTTATTTAGAGTATAAAGCGAGGTGTCGCGAATATTATAAGTTGGTATAAAAAGAACCGATCAATTTTGCCCTCGTTGTTGGAGACAGAGCTGCTGTAGAGAGCGCGCCGTGCTACATCCACTGACAATTACGCACTACTTTATTATCTTTGATATACATTCAATTTTTATGCTATAAGTAGGGAACAGACAAACTATCTGATGCTATAACATTACCATCACCCGTGGATGTTGGCTACACTGGGCCGAGGTGTTACTAACGGGTTGTAAGAAGAAGAAAAGAAAGAAAGAACACTTATTTGCATACACACACAGCACAGTTATTTCAGAAGAAACAATATAAATAAAAGACAAATTGAAATACACAAAACACATAATAAAAAACAAAATCATTTAAATAAAAAAACCGAAGAAAAAGAAAAAAAAATCTAGGTTGTAAATCAACAAACAAGTGGTACGACTTGAAGAGAAAAAAAAAGAAAAATAGTGCGTAGTTCAATCGTTCGGATTCAACAATGATACAAATAGACCTAGATACGCCAACTATATTCTATTTCAGGATTTGTGACAGGGAGAATGATTAAGAGATGGAGAGAAAGATGTAGAGTTGGCTAAGGGCATTCCAACACTAACACTGAAAGACATATGAACATTTTGCGGTCAACCCTGGAAAGAGAGTGATCGTTAGCCCAACAGATCTTCTCTTCCTTTCAAACGTTTTTATAAAGCCAAACTTCAACAAAAAAATATGAGAGTCTGGTCGTTCCTGCCAGTGATACCGGGCAAGACGGTGCCGGCCCCGGCCCCAGGAAGCGGATATGGGTTGGCGATGACAAATGGCCCGAGTCCGGTGCCCTCGGCGTGTGGAGCACATCCTAGTGGTGCCCACAATAACCGAGAAATATTATTTAACCCAATATGCTTGTTTATATACTTATTTTACCGCCACCTAAACCGAAAAGGACAAGTAAAAAAGAAATATTTAGTATAGTTCGATTAATTATTCTCTCCTGCATTAGTTATAATTATTCGAGATGATTTTTTTTGCCCTTAATCTTCTACTTCACTTCTATATAAGGGAGACTCAATACGTAAACCAACGATACAACTTATTGCTTCCAACTATTCAACTGTAAAACTCTAAATCTCCTTTCGTAATCCTAGTGTTTGGAGTTTGTTTGTTGGAGCAATGATATATTTTGAACTTTCGACTAGTATCAGTAATTAACTTCAAACGGAAAAATAGAACAATTAGGAACAGATCATATTAAAACAATGTCCTTTCCTCTCCTAGTTTACTAGGTTACTATGGTATTTATACCAGCTAGTCAACTGATGGTGAGAACAACCACCGCTATCCATCTCGTCGAACGTGAAGCATCACCGCTTCTTCTCCCATTATCAGAAGAGATTCGATAGCATATGTATAACTCTTGTTGGGACTTAGTATTGTAAAATTTTGATTTTCGTTAAGTGAGTCATTGGTTCCTAAGACGAAAGAAGAAATAAACAGTTTTTAATTTTATGTCATTTCTCGTTAGTCGTCGTTGAATTGAGTATTTATATTTGGTTTATAGCAATGACAGCTTAGTGTTTTGTACTTTTGTCTCTGGAATGCAAGGTGCTTGGTTCAAATCTTGCGGCAGGTTATATACATATGTATTGCTTATCACGTTATCCGTTGCTACGGCGTAAGGAAACAAACGAAGGATTCCTGTTCTTCATAAAGTTTTCAACATGTTTGCTGAGGCGCATATAATCGGCTGACACAAAAATGGCAACAGCTCATAAAATAAGCAGATTGCCGCTTGATTTCATGTATTTGTTTCAAGCGAACGGCTCCGCGGCTCTCTCGACCCTAGGACGATACATCCACCGGCCTTGGAGCACCGTGCCTCACAATATGTACCTACCGTCACGTATTACGAGCACGTACGTATATTAGGTGATAATGATGGTGATGATGATGGAAATTATAGAGAGACGATGTGATATCTAACTCAGATTTAAACCAATATAGAGTGTGCACAGGACTTGTTCGAAATTATTCCTCCATCAAAAAACCTGGTGTACGGCTGGTACCCATTCTTATGTTGTGAACATCCCACCAGTTGGAACAACGCGGTTTTCCTCGTCTTTTATTATACGTACTGCGAAGGATTGGAAAAACTTGCCTGTGTCGATATTCCCGTCCACGTATGTTGTAGGAGACTTCAAAAAAAGAGTAAATAGGCATTTACTAAGCTAGTGCACCCAATATCTTAGACATCATCGCCACTTTCCATCAGATGAGGTCGATGTCAAGCATTCATTTGTTAGAAGTAAAAAATATTCTATTAATATCGACGCAAATCTACGTATATTTGTTTTTCATATTAAGTATTTAAAGGAAAATTGATGTCAAAAAGCACAATACATGAAGTAATTCAAAATAACCCTTAAAAATAGTGACCGGAGAAAAACAGCTTTCGCTTTATCCACTAATTTAAGAAACGCTGGAAGTTCTGTTGTTGGTGTAATGTACCTGACCCGAGCTGGTGGTTAATGAACCACAGAATTATGCGTGAAATGCTTTTTGCCAATAACCAAAAAATCTTTTCAATTCCGTTTTCCAAGGACCCTTCTGATTGCCTTTCCGTGTCTGTTCTAGTCCCATTTTTTGTTTACTCGTTTTCTTGGCGATTTCTGCGTTCATTCAATTGTATCGTTTCAACTGTATTTCACTCGGCGTAAAACGAATTGTAATTCAATATAGCGAACAATGGAAGGGGTATAAATTGGTGTAATTGCAGCCGTACACTCACGTAACGTATTTTTAAAATGTTTGCTATTTTAATGATCTCCTCAGCGATGAGAAACTTAGCAACTTAGCAGCCAAAAAAAAAATTAATTTTAATTAAAGTGAAATGAGTCCTAGTAAGTAACAGCTCTCAATGAAAGTCTGCGGTACAACAGTATGACATACAATACAACAGTACTTGGCTCCTTTACATTATGTTGTTACACCAAAATACCTTAAAGTTAGTTAGTGATATAAAACCCGTAACAAATCGGCTTTCTTAAGAGAATACATATTAAGTTGAAATAGGCCTGGCGTAGACCAGAAAATAAAAAAGTAGTTATGAATTGCGAACGTACAGATTTACTTGAAAATTATAACAATGAACGCAAGACAGCATACACAAAAACATAAAACATGTGACAAAATCCACAGTTCTACCAAATAACAACATTAAATAAGAATTCTTGATGCATTACGCAACATTCTAGCATGAAAAAATCCATTAAAAGTTGAGAGGAGGGCGGCCGAGGAACACCAAATAGTGCAGCATGATTAATCGATTCCAAACTACGGCGTACAATAATCGTTTATAAGGTCGAATAGTTTAATATTTTGTTACAATTAAATCGCCTCAAATGCGACCTCTACGTTTGGTTAGGTTAGGATGAACTTATATATACATTTTTGTACATATTCATTAATAATTCGTTATTTATTCTTCAGATATAAATTAAAAATGAGAAATAATAAATTGAAGAAAGGTTGTTTCTGTAAACAATAGAAACGCGACAACCCTTTCAGTAGTTAAATTGTTGTTTACGATTTTTTGTAAAGTTACTTTAATGCGGTAACAACGCAATTCTACAAATAAATGGCTTCCGTAAAAAGGAAAATATGGTCTGAATCGTTGAGTCAATTTAGCGAACAAGAAAAGCCGGCAATCTACGCGGCCGGACTGTGCGCGATCCCGTAAGCCGCGCGGCGAACGGGATCCCGGGATCGGCTCGTCCTTACCGCAATAACGATAAAACAGCCGATTTACCGACCCCTTCGTGACTTGAGTATTTTTATCATTCGTTATTTTTCAGCGCGCTTTAAGTACTTTTATTTCGTTATGCTTATAACATTACTGTATACGTAGGTATTTCATCAGGACGCAACGAGTACTTTGCAGTTAACGAATTAAACCATAACTGTTAAGTTTAAAATAGTAAAGGCTTCTCTTAACCTCTATAAAACGTTATAGAGGTACACCAAAAGTATAAACCATTGCATAAAACCAAATTAAATAACATTTTAGGTGGTAGACCTTTACTTGCGTACTTATATGGCAACCGTCAGTCGGCGACAAGATGTACGCAGGCATTGGAAGACCCATTGATCTTGCTCGTGCTGGGAACTTACGTTGCACGCTAAGATTTCCTGCAGCCGGAGGTTCGGAAAGCTATGTATTTTAAGTGTTTCACCAATAGAGTATTAGTAATAGTATTGTCTCATATATTAAAAAATCTTGCTAGTTATGAAATATTTAAAATATTATTATAAATACATATCCAGATGGTTGTGAGAGCCTATCGAATGTTATGGTCGACTTTCACTATGTCACAGGGTTCTGTAAATTAACTAAAACAACTATGGATACAACAACAATCCATGTGTCAACGTAGAGTTTGTAATGTTTCATTCACTAATGTATTTATAGCGTGCATTAAAGTTAGAAAACGTAAAACGTATTAGAAAAAGTAACAGCATCTACCAGTCAACCAAAATGTATCAGTCCACCAGAGTTACGCTCATAATGTTTTCCGTCATCCATATAAAATATAAAAATCCTGCACTCCTTGTCCACGTCCATATAAACTATAACTGTACCATATTTGATATTCTTTCGTTCGCGCAGTACAAAGTTTAGTTCCACGTATTACTGCATATTATATTGAAGCCAATATAGTATAGTTCTCAAACACGTCTAGGGAGAATAAATAGCGTCATAAGTCAGTGGCTTACTTAATAAAATGGAAATAGCGAAAAACCTTTTAGTGCTTAAAGTGAGGGTTTGAAGCGTTTGTCAGCTGGCCCAGTCGCCCCGACGCGGCACGGCGCGGCACGGTGCGGCATGGTGCGGGGCGGTGCGGCTCGGGGCGGCTCGGCTCGGCGCGGTGCGGTAAGCTCTCATTGCCCTGCTTAACCGGGGCCCTGTATTTTAAGCCTCTCTTGGCTTAATCGGGTTTTATACATTTATAAAAATATGTCAACATTTTGTTATAAATGTCGGTAAAATTGTGCTTTCACGCTTACAGTGAGACTTGATGTAGAATAATATATAATTTAGTATGTATTTTAAATGTTGTATTTGATCTGTTAATTATTTTTCATATTTTGTAGTCATTATTTTATCATGATACGAGTACATACGAACGTGTTTTTTTAAGTTTGTTGTAGCTGCTACTGATGCTTCTTTGTGAACATACAATATAATAAACGCAGGAGACAGAACACAGCATAGTGAACAAATTTTGCTGACGGCGTAGTTACGGGCCATATATAACTTAAAGAATCTCAATTTCTAGGCTGTTTCTATAACCAGAATAGTTGTTAAACCTTGTCAAAACATGTACGTCTGTATGTAGTCATATGCTAGGTGTCAGTAGCCCGCGAACAGATGCCTCCATAATCATAATCCTATTGGAACACGTATTTTCCGAACAACAAAATATGGTATTCCATTTCCTTTGACACATAAAAAGCAATACAGCATCGAGAACACGAAGCCATTTGTTCTCGGCGCGTTTATAGGCTCGACAAATAAATATCAATCGATACTCAGCTCAAGGCTGTACATCGTAACAAAAGGGCTTTCTAACGGACGGAGGGCGGCGGAGCAGGGGGGAGCAGGGGGAAGTTGGTCGGAGTTACTTGTATTCATCGAGAGCTTAGCCATTTTACACAGATTTTTTTATTTATATTGCAGTAAAAAATGGCTTGCTCCTGCAGGTCGCAGCAGCGCGAGCGGCGCACTCCCACTCGCGCTTATTTAAAAATTGCAAACTGACTGATAAAACACACTTTATTAAAAACTAGTTTGTACCCGCGCTTCAGTCGAATGGTAAGTATTTTGAAAAGTAGCCTTTTGTTATTCCAGACCATAATCTATCTCTATGCCAAATTTAATTCAAATCCGTTCAGGAACTTTTGCGTGAAATAGTAATAAATATCGATTTTCACAAACATACGTATGTATAACATTATTATTAAAGATATTTGTACGATGTATATGCGATAGTGAACTCTCAAACAAATTAACCGCTTTGTTACCACGGTCGTAAAAGGACTGAAAATGTCTACTCATCATTTCAACCCATGCCGGCCCACTATTGAGCACGGGTCTCTTTGAATTTTGCAAACTCCCTGGTATGCAAGTTTCCTTATGATGTTTTCCTTCAACGTTATAGCGAGTGACATTTAAATGCTTAAAACGCACATAACTCCGAAAAGAAGTGCGTGCCCTGGGTTTAGAACTGGGTTTAAGTAGGAGTTGGATTTCTTAACCACTAGGCTAAAACCGCTAATCACAATTCTCTAAACATTTACTTTGTTCTTTTCAGCAAACCACTTTAGAAACTAACGTACAGCCCTATAACGGAAGATCTTGAGTAAAACTAAAACATTCCATTAAAACTACACAATACATCCATGTTATACAAGTTCCTTAGGCAGTCCGATACATCTCTATCTCTATGTCTCCGCGGGTAGTGCGTCCTCAAGGGAAGTTTGAAAATGAAATGTAGTCCATGTGCTTAGTGCGTATATTGCAACGATGTAATTTGTACAAGCGAGATGTTAAACGTTATCGGACGGGGCGAGCAGTAAACTATACAGTTCAAAATTTGTAACTAACTTAATGTTTATTTCCTGCTTAGATTTGCACCAATCAGATACGATTTCCGAAGCAGCGTTGCCACAGACTGGCGTAAAAAATACAGAGGCGTAATTAGAAGTTGCTGCCGCGGACACGTTGTGTTTGGTCGAAACACTATATTAATATTATACAGGAGAAAAATTTTATTATTTGTTTGAGGAGAATAGGCTCCAAATATAATGGATCAATTAAAAATTTTTTTACTATTACAATCCCACATTGTCCCTGAGGAAAAGAGACTAATAAAATATTTTCAAATACCTTAGGGGTCCGTATGAAAACTTTGATAATGTAAACCAATGTATGAAAAAAAACCCAAAATAAATCCTGCTAACGCGGAAACTATTGAAAACTGTTACTACACTTTTATAGAGGCCATCAATATCTTCAAATAAATCCGAGACATCATGTCTGAGTTTTCTTTACCATAAATAAATTATCGCTTCACTACGACCCCGTCTGATGGTAAGTGGCGATGAAGTCTGAGAAGATAAAGTGTTACTGTTACAGTTATGTCATAATAACTACTTTTGTCCGTTTACTGACTCTTCGGACGCAAAACGAGGGCAGCTTCTAATATATAATGAACTAGTAAGATACTGAATATATACAAAATAGCCAGATTAAAATCATAAATGTGACTTTTCTAAGATGAAACATAAAACCTACTTCTTCGAATATCATAATCATATAAGGAGCTAGTTGGACCTGTACATAGCTCCCAGTTAGATATGTATATATATATATACAGGTCCAACTAGCTGCCTATATATATATATATATATATGTGTGTGTGTGTGTATATACATATGTGTATCATCTTCTAGTTGGATCAATTAATATTGGTGAGGACAATTACTGACCCATTTGGTAATGTTTAATGAGTTCATCATGATCTTCTAACAATCGAGCTGTGGGTCGTGGGTGCAGTTAATGAGGAGATATTCCACGAGAAAATACGCGTGGAAAAAAATATACAAAATACTGTTTATACTTAAGATTCACGTGTCACAAGCAGTGAAAGCCTTACGGTTTGAATGTTGGTCGACATTGGTCGAACGGGAAGTCCTGGGTTCAAATCTCATGCACACGTCTAACGGTGAAAGAAAACATCGTGAGGAATCCTGCACTCCTGAGAGTTCCCCATAAATTTCTCGTTGGGGTGTGAAATCTACCAACCCGCTTTGGCCCACGTGGCGGACTCCGGCTTGTGCCCCTCATCTGAGCCCAGCAGTGGGACAGTTATGAATTACATTGACGAACGATAGTAAATCAAAAAATGCTCGAAACATCTCGTATGACAGAATGAATTGTCCTTCTATAAGTTTAGTGTAGAATTTATGGAATACTTGAGTCAGCCCGCGGTTTCATTCGCGTGGGATGTGAGTTTATAAAGAGAAACCTATGTATTGCAAAGTACAATTTATCTCTGTGTCAAATTTCATTCAAATCTGATCAATAGTTTTTGCCTGAAGAAGTAACAAACATACATCCTCACAAACTTTCCCATTTATAATATAAGTGGGACGTATTATATATATCCTAGCTACTCGTATAAGTTTAACAACAAAGGCGGCGCAGGCGAGCAATTTCCGGTAAAAGTATGAAATAGGAAAAGTGGTCTCCATCACGAGGCGGCCGCTGACATCCTTCTCAACTTACTCCGACCTAAACATTTTTTCTGTCCCGAGTACTTTTATAACGGCTCAGCAGTTTTTAGTTAAAGTACTTCCTTTACTTTGAAAACATTGTGAGGAAAGTTGAATCTTTAAACTGGAGTTCCCCATAATGTTCTCCATGGAGTATATCAGTGAAACTGTGTCTGCCGGTACAGTGACTCGGGGTTCAGTGGCACGTCTTTACCATGAGGCGCTACAGGTCAGAAGTGATCTTGTAACGATTCCGATGATAGCTGATGATGATGACGAAAATCAGAACCACACAATAATTGTTTAAGTTTAACAACAGCAGGTCGAGTAGGTTTGTTATAATATCCAATCACTGACAACAGATAAAATTATAATAAAGACAGACCGCGTTCCCTACTTGTATAGGTAAGATATGCTATAATACTTACCAGCATCGAGCCTGGGAAGCCTAACGCTCACGTCACTCCGGACCTAACATCGGCAGGCTGCACCCTAGCTTTTAGATTTAACTACAATGTAATGATTAACTTAATAAAAAGTAATTTGTTATTTGATTTGTACCAGCTGCGCCCGCCTTCCTTAACTGATTTAAAAATATAATTTAGGTACCATTTTCAAAACGTCGCCAGTGATAAAATAGTCGTTTCAACTTTCATTATACATAACTTGTTCGAAACAACTTATTCATACATTGTTCATAATATTATTTCATACATTCATATCATATTGTGATCACCATAAAATGAATGTTAAATTATTTACTAATACTTGCAATATAAAGTGAAACCAAAACCGAGTATTCCCCGGCAGTACGGCCAGCTCGCCGTGCTCCAAATCCTTTTAAATTAAAGAAGTGTTTAGATTTGTACATTTTATTACTCTTACGGCGGCTCTGCGGCGTCCGCGGCGAACCTTTATATTGTCTGTTCTAGACTTTTCATATTGTCAGCATTCTTTCATTAAGATACAAAGCTTTGTTACTAGACGACGAAGCTTTACAGCTCGGAGCTTTACTCGCTGAGCGCGGTAAGCTCTAACTAGCCTGGCGTTTATTACAATTGGATTTTAGCGACTTTTAAAATATATTAAGGCAGTTGGCGCCACGAGTCTTGTCCTCGTGTAATCTATTTTTGATTCCAAGTCGACTGTCTGTAAGAGACGACCGATTGCAAATGTATTTTTATTGTAAAACTTCCATTTACACAATAAGTTATAATTCTGCAGGCATAGAAGAACAATACTCGTGTAGAGGGGAAAATATAGTACATGAAAGTTAGCTATTGAAAAAATTATGTGTACAATTCACACACGAAAGATGGAGATGAAGGTAGGTGTGCCAGCAGTATGTATAAGTTATGAAGGTTGTGAGTATATAATGTATCTTTGTCATGACGCATTTTCATAGCAAAGTCATGGCGTAATCATGCAGCAAGATCGAGAATGGTATGACGCAGGATATTTTTTTATTCAGTGACTGTATCTACATGTAGTGACGCTGAACCAGAGTTCTACAATAATTAAGTAAGTCACCGACCGCTGAAAGCTAGAGTAAAGAACTTTGTTTTGCGGTAGAAGCCAGTTGTTGAGTCCCAGGGCTACATACCCAAAAGTAATCCTTCATACTAAACAACAGCGTCAAATACAGTATTAAATGTGACTGGGGCTCAGCGAGCACCGCGCCGCACGACCCCACGACCCCACGACCCCAGCGACGTATTTATTCCGCTAACCTCCGACTATTCCTTTGACTTTGAGTTTATAACTTCAAAGAGATTAATATTTGCTTCAAAAGATCTCTCGCATTAGATACTCGTTTCGTGGTTTTGAATTTAAAATTTCATCTTTATAATTGTGTGAGTAAATGAAGCGTTCGGTATTCAAATTGAATTAATTGACTAAATGACAGGCCGGTTGGTCTAGTGGCTAGTGAACCTGACTACTAAATCGGTGGTCGTGGGTTCGAATCCCACCCAGGTCAAACTTTTCTGTGATGAGCAGGAATGTTTGTTCTGTGTGTCTGGA
>DWJZ01001966.1:0-21023 GCA_018249125.1 Asbolis capucinus
CGTGAAGAAACCTGCATGCCGGGGAGTTTGCAAAACTCAAAGGTGTGTGAAGTCTGCCAATCCGCACTTGGCCAGCGCGGCGGACTATGGCCTTAACCTTCTCATTCAGAGAAGAGACCCGTGCGCAATAGTGGGTTGTGTTGGGTTGGGTTCGTCATGGGTTGAGATGATGATATATAAAAATATGTAAAACTGTTATATAAAAATAACGCCTAACTCATATGTCGTAGCCATGTTACTAAATTGCTTATTCATTTGACGGTTAGTACTAACTTAGTAGTAACATACTCGAGCACAACGAATGCTTGTAATGGGTGATGATGCAGTTACTATTGCAGCTACTTCTGCAGACCCTTTTGACGTCACTTGCCGGGCTAATTCGAGGGTATTTAATATAGGATATTTCAGAGGATCCTTCAGGGGATCAGAAGTATCCCTGAGGATAGATCGTGCCATGTTTACCTACTAAATGTAAGTTAATATTGCAGCCAGTCGAGCGCCACCACCCTGAAGCGGTACGCCAGCGACGACAGCCTGGTGATGGCGGCGCCGCGCCGCGCGGACCACCCCGACCCGTGACCTCGCAACTAGCATCGTATGTTGTGAACGTCCTCTGCCGTGTTCTGGGCGGATATTGCCAGAACATTCCTTCGCTTGCCTGACAGATGGTTCCATGGTACATACATTCCGAGACCCGGTGACGTCACTATTGCCGTCTAATTTCGTAGATTCATGAATTATCAAGAGTATGTGAGTAAACAAATGGAATGATATGTAGGTCATGTTTAAAGAGGTTTAGGGCCTCCCTCCAACAATGATGATTGTATCTGCATACTTAGGAGGCACTCGTGTCGTAGAGAGCAGGGCTCTATCTATAGATTACGTATCTGTGGGTTGTTGTTGGTGTCAGTGTCTATATTGAAGCAGCTAAATATTGTAACTAGAGTTGTTCGATGTTCGACGTCGTTTATTGTCGACCATATTTATAGATAGGAGAATGTTTGAAGCCTTTAAAGATTTTAGAGAAATATGTTAAAATTGAGGATTTATTTATCGCTTTAAAAGCAATAGTTGTTAGAAAACATGCTTAGAGTATGCAGCTATAGCGGATAACTTCCATGAATGTACACAGCCAGATGAAGCCAACATCAAGTCGATTGCTATGTGTAATATTTCCAAAAATAGTTTCCGACTTTGCAAGTAGTTACTAAATTTGTAATTTCCTGACTGCCCCTTTTGCCTCGACATGTCGTCGGCTTCACAAGACAGCACTTCAAACATTCCTTCATTTGATTCAGTAGCTTCCTAGATATCGTGTGCCATTGATAGTTTCATTGGTTTTGTGTCTGAATTAATCACAATACCGATTTATTTTGTCAAAAAATGTCAACCTTATATGATAACCTTATATAGCGAGCACTAGTAGAAAGTAGTCGATGAATAATATGTTTTGGTACAGATTAGAAAGTTCGTTTTGTATTATAAATTAATTAATAAATATCCCACCGATTTCTCAGCACATGACTTGCTGCCTGGGACTATGAACTGTAACGCTTCGATTCGACAAACCTAATTACTAGGATTTTTTTTTAATTTCCGATATAATATATAGCCTATGTCACCTAACATAGTAGATAAAGATTTTTAAAAATCCGTCCAGTAGTTTAAAGTTTATCCAATACAAACAAAAAGTCTTTCCTGTTTATAATAGTAGGGTAGAAAATAGGTATATTTAAATACAATTATTATTTAGCTACATACTAATAACCGCCGTCGTTTCCTTCTGGGAAACCATTGTCTAATAATAAAGGCTCCATAAGGTTTTAGAGGCTTTTTTAATTAAATAACTATGTATATTTTGTATCCGAAAATGTGTTCTTCTCTCCGCGCCATCTCCCTACACTTTCCATAGACCATAGTATCAAGTTCCATAGAATAATAGATTTTGATAGTATTGAATGAACTTGTATTGTTCTATAATCTACTCCGATGATGTGCTTATAAAGTTGTTTTGGCTGCACAAATATTTTTTTTATTTCCTTCCTTGGCATCTGCACAATTAACGCTGGATACGTTTTGTTATAGCGATTTTTTTAATATATTATGTATATTTATTAAATATTTAATTTGGGTACTGACATGTAACATTAGAGGATTTGAAGCCAAGATTTTCTAACGGTAGGAATTGGGTAGGATTCAGAGTTTCTCCGCAAGTCCCTTCAGATTATGTCAAGGTTTACGTATAAGGATTTGAGGATTTCGATAGTGTACAACAATATACTTTAAAAACGAATGAAACGAAAAACAATATAAATTTGGTACAATTTATTGACTATCGAATTAAATGTACTCAGGATGTATGTAGGTGGATAACAAGTGACGAGTCTCGAGCACAGATGGAGGTGAGTGTACAGATATTGTAGAGGCCGACCACGCGTGCACAATAGACAACGAACATTTCCCAACGAACCATTCACATGAAGCGACGGCACGAGTGACGTGAATCCGGCCAATGAAGGTTGTGTTAACGACTCGTGACTGATATTATACCTACCCATATTTACAATGCATAATTGGACTAATTAAATATACTAACGAAATACCGTCATAGTATGTTACATTCGGTATAATATTTTAAAACTTTATAACGGGTTACTCACGATTATTGTTATTAAACTAAATTTGAACGATATTACATATCAACGCTGTCAAAAAGAATGATCCCAAGAAATCCGCCGTAGCAGAACATTTAATGGAAGCCGGGGCCAACCATTGGATTGAGCCACACAATCCACAGGTGATCTCAGTGTAACGACAATACATTCCAAGATTAGTAACAAAGAAGATGTTTAAGTTAGTGCAAGCGTGGAATCCAGTGGTTTGATTGTGTTCAAAAACTGTGACAAGTTCCGTGCGTGAAGATGTCGTTAGTGTCGTGTGCCGTCATATGTTACCTAAGAACGGGAAACGAATAAGACGTAAAGTTGACAGGCTCATTTGTGTCTGTCAAGTGTCAGCTGTCAAGAACTTATCCCCGCCACCGCAGTCTTGCCTTGACCACGACCCATGCAACTGGGTCGAAATATCGACATAAACAACAATGATCGTGAGTAACCCGTTTAAAAGTTTTAAAAATGTTTACTGTCCACGATAATGAAAGTTTACAATAATTTATTCGGTATAATAAGCTGGATGTACAAACACATTTTCTAATTGGATAAAAACATAATATTATATAGGATAATAAATTATTGAATACATCTATTATGTACACGACATGACTAACATTTTGTATTCTACCATTTGTGTCCAATGAGCGTACATGGCGAATAACACAAATGCACAAAATGCTTAATTAACATAAACCGAACTAGTTGCTCGGTTCTATCATTTGATATATATGTATATTTATCTAATAGGCACATAGTTTAATTATCCCTACATTACAATAATATATGTTTAAGTTCGTAATATATAGAGACACTAGACAATTCACCCCGACCTACTGATCACCGCTCAAACAAACAGACACAATAACTTCATGTTAATAAAATATTTTTGTCACTAATTTTAAGAACGCGCCACACTCAGTCGTTAATTTCCTAAGTTAGTCCTCATTACAGTATCTTTCTACAAATGATTACTAAGGAAAGATTTGAATAAACGTTGACTCTGAGTGCGGTAGTAAAATTAAGTACGGTTCATAAATAATACGCAATTCCCGAGGATGCAATAGAAACAATCCGTGCTGAATAACATTCACAGAATGTTATAGAAGCTGTGGGGGAAACATCTAACCGCAACTTTACAATGTATCACAAGCAATAGACAAAAGTCCAATAGATAATGTTGAAAAAGAGGAAGAGAAGCGGGAAGAGGACTCGGGACCGCTTGTCGATCCAGGTCGCGATCTCCTGCGGCGTCATGGTGGTCCAGGTGTGGTGTTTGGGCGGCTCGTCGGAGCCCTCGGAGCCCGGCTGCCGGCCCAGCCCGCCGGAGATCAGCTCGTCGTAGCTCTGGGTCGTGATTGTTGGCAGATTCAGCGCTGAGGGGAAGCTCTGCAATGCATTGTTTAAAGTCATTACCGGGAAAAGTGTAGCCGTGTGGAAACTTTAATTTAACCTAGAAAGATTAGTGAGTACCTGAATACATGATTATTACACACGGTTCACTCACGTGATATAGTCAGATTCGCCTGACTGGTTTCGGACCTGTCCGAGGCCTTCTTCAGGAGCCGTCCGCTTAGATAGCGCGCTGGCGACTAAACTATTCGGGCGAATCCGACCGAATATAACGTGAGTCAGCCGCTTAGAATAATTATTTACTTTAAGCTGAATTAATAGCATTACGAAAACATTGTTTAGTGGAAACCAGAGCTCAGTTATGGGTTACAATCGACACAGGCGCCGTAAACTATTCCAATAGTAATTTTGATTCAAGTGTAGTGATATAGGTGGCAAAGAATGGGACTATTCCCACATGCAACCATACTAACACAAGGCCGCTGATTCTTATAACTAATATGAATAAATACCCATGTCATATTATTATTTATAATATCTACCTGCGTAAGCAAAAAGCTGCATGATCGGTAACCGGTGGTTATCAGAACAAAATAATTACAAAAAAGTGAAATACGTACATGGACTGTGAGATAGTTATTATATCCGGGTCCTGCAGGGTCCGAACTGGTTTCCTGGTTTAATGATGAGCAGGACCGTGACTTTGTGAGCTGTGGTGATGAGTTCTGGAGTTCTTTTTGAAGTTCTTTTCGCGCCAGCCGCGGCGTGAGCGTGCTCTTGAGAATATATTTGCTGTTGACTTTCTTCAAGTTAACAACTTTCCTGGAAAATTACAAACATATCGCTTACATAAAAATTTAGTTATTTTGTATGTATGTATTTTTATGTATAAAAATATTTAAAATTTGGAGAGCACTAAGACGTTTGGGCGTTTACACAGAATCCAACGAATCTGACGTCACGAGCCGAAAATATGTTTATTATATAAGACGGAATCTACATTGTCGGTTGGCAAGTGGCGAAACAATGACTGGGGAGTTGAAACTCATTACATGCGCCATCTAAGTGTTACTGTGGCACTCAGGGTCGTTAATGGTTACTTAATTACGTTACGCTCCTTAGTACAGAAAATGTATAACATTAAATGTAACAAATCTGCCCTAAAAAGCGATTGAAGTAATCAGGAAAGGTTGAGTGCAGCTGTACGTCTGCAGGTGCTGCTCTTGACGGACTACAAAAATAAATGTTGTGTATTCCTAACATATTTGTAAAAATGATGTATAGAAAGAAAAATAAGGAGACAAATCTTACTTTCTGCGCCAGATGGTGTTGACAAATGCGAATTCCACTAAAGCTGAGAAGATAAACCCAGTACAACCCAAGAACCATATTTCACTCGCTTTTATGTACGACACTTTTGGTAGAGTCTTCGCTTGGGACGAGGCCAGTGTGATGAACGATAACATGGTGCTCGTACCTGCAATATTATTCATACATATCTACATAGTTTCATTGCAATATGCTGCTTTGCTATTATGATATGCTATATTATGCAATTATAGCATGTAAAATGAAGTAATATGCAAGAAAATTCTTTTTACCTTCTCAATGACACTTAAAATGTTAACGTTTTTTTGTTCGATGTAAGTTCAGGTAGTTATTGACAACATTACCTAGAGTAATCCTAGGGGCCGAGGCATCAGCCTGCAGCCAGAACGTGACCCACGACGTGGCCACTATCATCATGGAAGGAATGAAGTAATCCATCAGGTAGTAACCAACCTCCCGGCCTAGTTTGAATGTGAACTTGAGGGCACTGTAGTTCCCCGCTGAAACAATACACAAATCTCTGTTAAAAGTCTGTATATTTGTTTATTGTTTGACAAGACGCCACAAACACAAATCGACATTACATCTACCTCCTCCGAGGCGCATATTGACGATGTCTCCGCGCACCACTGACTCGTTGGTCCAGTAGTCGATCAGAGAGTACTCGGTTAGATGCAGTTCAGACGACAGTCGCACTGGGTTGTCTCTTTCCCACATCAGACGTAAAATTGATGCGTTGTATTTCCCTGAAAATAAATACAATCAACTGCTACATCATACATATGTTACCTATGATAAATTAACTATGATACAATTTTTAATAGCAGAACATTACGTTTAAGTTGGCTGGTCATTCGTTGTAAAACATATTACTCGTATTCAGTCGAAAAAAAATCCTCAGAATCAAACAAAATTTAGTGGCGATAACAGAATAGCACTTGTGAGCGGGTTTGGGCCCGCGTCACAAACTATAATATTTTGTATTCTGTGAATAATAAAATTTATCGAGCACCAATACGATTCGGAAAACTTACAACTTTCTAGATTCATGGAACACGTTTGGTCGTCAAATGGGAACTTCTGGAGGTTCATCCAGCAATAAAGTACGGCTTGCATCCGCCGGCTAAACAGCACCTCGCCGTCGGGGGCTATGGAGATCAGGACATCTTTGCTGTCGGTACCCATAAGGCTGGATGATTGTTCGTTGGACATGTACAGATGCGGCACCCATATCCGCTGCCGCAAATCACTCTCACCGATAATCTTAGTACGTTCCGGAGAGTACAAAGTGTATGCGAGCCTGGGATCTGTCCAGCGGAGTTGTAGGAGAAAGTGTAATTTAAAATTCTGTAAAAAAATAAGAAAATACAGTAATTGCATATTCAAATCTGTTAATAGAATCATAACGAAATATAGAGAAGTATTTGTATAGGTTTACATTGGTACAGATTATACGTAATATAATAGACATTTAATGATTGCATAAATGCATTTTTGGTAACCTTCTGAATGTTCTTGACTGCGAATCAAAGGATTTAAAGAACTTTGGCAACACCAGGCTGGAGTATCACTAACACGTGTGGGACGTGAAGAAAGAAGAAGAGAATTTTTACCAAATCATGTGCTTCAGCAGGCTGGATGAAGTATACGTAAGCGCTGGCGTGAACATAGACGACATCGCCAGTGAGGTAGGTGGGTAGCAGCAGGCGGTCGTAGCGGCACTCGTTGGCCAGCCGAGACAGGAACTCCGACTGGGTGTAGCTGTCTCCCTTCTCCAGACTCGGGCAATCTAATGCCGTGCTGAAAAAAAGATACAATTTTACATGTAGACAGAAAAAAAAACTTTAGACATCTTCTCCGTCCAACTTTGTTGTTCAAGGTTTGGACATGTTACCGCACATAATAAATACTCTGTGATGCTTTTTACTGATTGACAATATGCTCTAAATGAGGTATAATACTATTTTTTAACTGGCTTCAACCAACATTCAATCCATGAATTGCCTGGTCTTAAAACAGGTCTCTGCCTACTCCATCGCGGTGTTCCAATATTGATTTGTTGAGGGATAAGTAATGCAACGTATTAGAAGTTCTGATGCTGCTGGAATACCTATGACATGACTTAAAGATTGCTACTATGGAAGCGCTCATCCATTGCTTAACTTGGTCGATCACATGGGATCGACACGAGCAGCTATTAACGCTTATTTATTTCTTCATTACATTTCATAAGAAAACCTACTGAGTAGAATACACTAATACGTGTACGAGTAAGTTTCAGCACTGTTTTTACATTCTAGTGCATTCCAGCTCTTTTAAGAATGACTCAACCTTTTTACACATCTATACGTAGCACCATGTATACGGCAGTCCGGTGCGCCGCATCGTCACCCACAGACCTCACATCACGGTCGTTCTTCAATACCGCAGATGAAACGAGGTTTCACAGTGTACATTATGTTTATACACACCTTATACAAAACACATTCGTTTCATGCATAATGTTCATTGTTTCTCTTCTCATCTGCCTTCATTACGAGTGTAATGAACACCTTAGGAGAGGCGACAAAATGTACATATAAAATTTCTCATAGTTATGATCATTTGCAAAGCAACAAACCCTGCAGTTTCATTCCTAATTTTATTCATCACGCTAGTTGGGCTGGCTTCAACCCATTAATAGCCCAATAGTGGAGGAAACCTACCCCTCGTGCTGAGAAGACCTACAATATTCTCCACCACGCTGCTTCAATGCGGATTGGTGGAGGGGTTAGTAGCCAGCTCAAGCGTCGGAAGTTTTAATACCGCTCGAACTTATACCATTTGGCGTAATACAAGCCCTCTGAACACGCTTATTACTCGCTAAAAATCCTCAAGAAACAGTTACTTCTCGTGCCCTCGCTATGAATTAATTCACATCGCACGCCGGTGGCGCGAAAACAATCATAATAATTATTGGGACATTATTTCAATTGAAACAGAAAATACGCATAACATGTACGAGCGTGTCTGTGAAATGAACATTGTATTGAAATAAATAGGAAGTTATAGAAACACGTGACTTTGTTATTCTTGGAGACTTTGTGTTTTCGCTGTAAGCCGTAGTCTCGATAGCAATAGGTATTGTTTGCGAACGTTGTTGGGTAAGACATGGGACCCGCGGCAAGGCCGGTGTGGGAGCCGCTCGCGAGAACAGAGCTAATATTTGTGGTGTCTGATAACATTATGAACCAATTCACTGAGATATCAGAAGATTTGCTCTCAGATTAAGCGCTAAGCCGCAGACTACGTGGGCGTGAACTATCTCTCACCTACATCGCTATCAAAATTTAACTAGCTTTGTATTCTCCGATATGTACTCACTTATAGACAAAGGTTTTTAACGATGCCTTTGTATTACAAACATGCTTAAAGTAGTTCAATATTTACTCAAATTGATATTTACCTTTATTACAATACAAAGATAGGTAAATTTGCGCGGTATTTGAGCTCTACAATTCTATTAACCCCAATATCATGCTGACAGAGCAGGATGCTGTGAGAGGTAATAGAAGTCAGCCGCCCGGGGTTAGTTTCGCGGAAGGAATATAACTGTCAATATTATTATGAACAGCTAAAATGACTGGCATTACTCCTGCGTTCGTGACCTCATGATGACCACCCTCGAGGCTGCGTCTAGCCTACTGATACTTATTTTAGTTAAGTAATAAAATGGCATCTATGTATATAAACTTTGTTTAATTTTGAGACTATAAAGCGACGAAAATGATTGGTGCTTATTTCCCAATCAAAGTGGCGAAGAGACGACATCCCCGACCTGATACAAGAATACATTCACCACCACCGGTCTATTTGAACCCTCTAATTCATGCACTGGTAGGTATAATTATCTTTTAGTGAACTCCCCTGTTTCTATAAAAAATCTTTTGCATGTTATTTTGGCCCTAGTATATGCTAGTATTTTTTTTATTTAATTTGTGATTAGGTTTTTAATTTAGAAGTACCATACAAACTTTCAACCTCTTTTTCCTCGGGAAAAATAGCTGCAACTTCTATTCTACCTCTATACCAAGTTCCATCAAAATTGGTTCAGTTGGTCAGGTACGAAAAGTAACTTATGTGAAGTTACTCGCATTATCAATATTGGTGAGGATTATATCTGACCAACCTTACAATACAATGTACCTTATAAAGATTGAAATAAAAAATACTTTTATTGTATACATTCAACACGTGAACGCTTGCTGGACAGGCCACGTTCAGATATACAATGATTTAACAAGAGTTTAAAATTGGACTTTTTTGTAAGAGGATTTTAGTAATATCCTTAATGTATTATTTGTCACTAACAACATAAACAAACATTTAAATTGTAACATATAATCGATTCGAGAATTGATGCACTTCAGACCTCTTCCAAGTAGATTTAATGAAGGACACACAAGTGCGATGCTAATCACCTCCTCCACATTATTGAGAGCGTCTGTGAGACAGTCGAACCGTTTGCAAATATTGCTACTTTTTAGTGATTGTCATTGATATGATGTACCCTATTAAATTGTACATACAAAGTGCTATTATGTGTCGCATTACAGTACGTGTATGTATAATTTGAACGACTAATTTTAATGTTGAAGTCGGCAACGCTTCTTAGTTCGTTTGTATCGATCTTGAGCCTGTACTACTTTACTGGCTTGTTGAGGCGATACTAGGCTATTTTGACCCTTGCCGATACATCGCAGTAGACATGTCTTCGCTGTCACGGGCGTTCCTTACCTAAATGTGTCGGTAACACTTGTCTGTAAAACTTGTGTTACATTGTTACATCGCAAATGGCTTTTTAGGCATTTGATATTATAATTGACTTAATTACATTTCGAACTACACTGGTGGCAATGAACAATCATTCTTATAAGCGTTTTAGAACCAGGTGCTAGACTCTTACACACAATATGCAAATCTTTCTGTTATCTTGTTAAAGGTTGTTATTAATAAAATATTGTATAAAAATATTCTATCTTAAATTGCTTTTATTTATTATATTTTTATTTTCAAATCGCCTTGAAACCGGATCAGCCGTTTCTGTGGTTAGTGCGTACAACCGTACAGATAAACGGACAAGCTATCAAATGGACAGAAAGTCAATTTTATCGGTTCTATGAGTTACTAAAAGCCCCTAGATGCAGGACAATCCCCATTTTCGGCCAATCGAGTTTGGTCTAGGCATTAGGTAATAGATTTTCCAACTTCAACTGGAAAAAACTAGTTTGAACCGGACATTAGTAGGTTAGTCCGGTAACATACAGGTAAGTACTAGAAAGTTCTGCAATCGGCAGCTGTAAGACACACATTGATAATCCTCGCTACCGGTGACGATACCATGTGTAATGTAAGAGTATATTTACTAATGTAAGCAGGCATTTTCATTAGTTAAGATTGTGTACAACCTCATGTTTGAAAAAGAATGAAACAGTTCCGCTGCGTTTAACAGTCGTGAGTAAATAGTTTAATTTGTGTGTGTGCGGTGACTAATAAAAACTTGCCAAGTGTGTGTCGGCCCATGTTCAGTTCCGTACTCGTCTTGATTACTCCTTCACTTGTTAAATACATCTATATATACCTGTGTATATCTATACTTTTCTTTTAAGTTTATTATAAATCGGTCAGCATCGAAAGGCAACAATCTGACAGGGAAGGACGGATGTTAGACTCCACTAATAATAACGTTCATGAACAGATCCTTCGTAGGATTAAATGTGGTCAGACAGTGTACAAGTTAAACGATTTATTTAACTGTAACGTCGGCTGCGTTGTGGGCAGGCACGAAGAAATCCTCGCTATCTCGCTTGATATAATAGCGTTTGTACAATCTGATTTTGTGATGTCATCTCCGATTAATCGTTATACATATGTTCATAAAACCTCCTCCTCTTTTGAAGTCTGTTAAAACATTGGTGTTTGTTCTATTATTAATTAAAAATGTCCAGCAATCGTTGTCGATGGTGTGTACCGCAGCTTAGATAATGATAAGATGGGGGAATTGTGATCAATATGACGTGCCCACACTTTTCCACAGACAGCCATACAAACAATGGAACTTTAAATATCGCTTCATCTAAACTAAGACACGTCATGTGTGAATGCCAGATATACAAGGATAAACAGCTAAGTCACATTAAACTTTTCTTGTGATATATGTTCTGAATAATTACTCCTCTAATTGCCAATTGTTATCTCGAGAACATTTGCATTTTGGTAAGTGACAATTGTTTGTCGAAAAATGTGTTCACGTTACTGTGACGGCGCCGTCGCATTCATTCCACTAATAAATTATAATGGACAAATAATAGCACAGACACCAGTCGTTGTGGCGTTGTACCCACGTCATGTCCCGGGATTATAGCTGCAGCGACCAAAACAGTAGCTACAAAAGAATGTCCTCTATTATATACGCCTATGACATGACGCGGTTTGCAACTGGGCTAACGGATACCAGGCAGAAAGCGCGATAAACTCCCTGAATTCTTAACTCTCAAAAAGCAAAATAGAAGTGCGTCAGCACATTTGAATAGTCAAAAACACCATGACTCAGGTTGAAGCGATCAGGAGGGACTGGGATATATCCATCAAAACAAAGACCAAACTTATAAAGACGCTGGTATTTTCAATTTTCTTGTATAGAGCTGAGACGTGGACCTTGTAAGCTTCAGATCGCTTTCGAATGTGCAGATGGTTTTGAGTTGTGGTGCAGGAGAAATATACAACAAATATCTCGCATATCGTACCTATGCAACATATGTTGTATATTGAAAGAATTGCATATCAAGACGAGGCTATCCACCACCAGTCACAAAAGAATCCTCGAGTACTTCGATTACATCGCGAAGATAACGAGGGAAATTTAGAATAAATGTTAAAAAACTAAGTGGTTGTCTCAAATCTCAGAATTTATGAAAACAACTCAGAGTGAGAGAGAGAGAGAGAGTTCTGGTCTACTATTCAAGAAATTCTGTGCAGTCAATAACTGGGACGAGGGCTTTCTACCTTTCGCAGCACGGAAGCGGTCGAGATGTTTCGGCTACAAGCGGTCGCCCATCCTCCTGCCTCGCCCTTCCACCATTGCTGACTTAGTTGATCGTTAAGGATCAACACAAAGCGTCGAGCTATGAGCACTTTTTATGCAATAAAACTCTACAATTACCAAACTACACGAACTATAATAAGAGACGAACTCCATAGGCTTTCCTTTTAGGCACCTGTTGGGCCGTAAGTAGTGAAGTTAGGTTTAACTAAACAAGTCATTTCCTGGAACCAATTATCGTTAACTGTTACGGCCGGCCATTATTGTTATGACTTTATTTACGTGCTTAGCAATAAGCTTTATTTTAAAAGTAAACACGTTCGGTCCCATTATCTTATTACAAAAATTCCAATGCTAATATATAAGGAAAAATAACGGACACAACTTATGGTGTAGTAAAACTATGCAGGTATGTATACTAATCCAGACAGGCTTTGATACAACCCTTTGATACAACTGTCCGTACTTAACATATCGATGAATTTATGTTAATTATATTGATCAGATTCATATTACGGAACATTATAATTTTTACAGACGCTCATATTACGATACACCTTGAAACGTCGTTCTTCTGTAGACATTTATTTGAGACATCGTTTTTGAGAAGATAGTGCTGTAGACGCTCAAGAACAGTGTTTATGCATGTTGTACATGTAAAAAAAAGATCTGCATAACTTGGCTCGACTATTTACTCCGGACAACTACTACCGAAGCAGGAGGCATAAATTACTTGCCGTGTCATACCATGCATGGCACCTCGCGCATGCCATCTCTTTCATGTAATTATGTTGTGTTTGTTGTGATAAGATTATATTTGTTTTTGTTATTCTTATTTTCTCTCTAGTTGTGTTAATTATTGGAAATGGTTTATATCCTTCTAATTAACAATAAATACATAAATATTGAAATGCTGCGAAAATAACAATTCAAAGAAATAGGTAGGTATATGAATGGTGTTGAAGTACCCGACTTGTGTTACTTGATTACTTATTGTAAAAAGTTTCTTAAAGCAATAGAACATAATAGAGATTCATATTAACCGGGCAAAGAAGCAGATGGTCACCTGATGTTACGTGACCACCGCCGCCCATGGACATTAGTAGCTCCAGGGACGTCACCAAGTCGCCAGCCAAGAGAGAATGGGTAGACCCGCTTTGTGAAGATAGAGAAAGAAGGAAAGCAATGCACCCGTGCATCTCTAAAGCACCCGGGACCAACAATGACTAGTGGACTTCAGCCGCACCAAGAACCCACTGGTCCAGGACGCTAGCAGGTACACTGTGCGAAGGATTATGAGGATAAATGACGACTGTAACCATATTTACAATTCATTATTAACGACACTAACTGTATCTCTCCATAAAGTTCTAATTTGACTTACTTAAAGTAATGTGAAAGAATTGTAAAGACAATGATCGGAAAAGAGAAGGTGGGTAACCGCTACTGGCATACATTTTATGAGTATTGCCGTACTTTGGAGGGCACTTGAAGCCGGCGGTCCCCGCGGCCATCGTTGGCTAGCAAGCCACGTCGGAGCCCTTCGGCCGGCACTGAAGCTCCAACAATTATGTCGGCCACTAGCCCTTCAACCAGTCTTATTGGAGCAGCGTGGTGGACTATTTTCTAGGCCTTCTCAGTATGTAGTCGAAGTCAACGTAAGATGTATGACGTAATGAAGTGTCGTTTCCCAAGTTTTTATTACTTTTATAGTCCCATCTATCTTCATCTGTTTGAAAAGTAAATTTGCTTTTATTATAGTGCCGTAGCTGACGTGCTCTAGTCGCATGGAACCGCCGCGACCTGATTACCTTCCTGCGCTCTAATATAAGCACTTGGCAGTTCTGCTTTATATGCTTTTCCATTTTCCTTATGACATATCGAAATAGCATTTTAATAAATGATCCTGCACCTTTATTTAAGACTAAAGGAGATGTACAATGTTATCTCTCAAGTATCAAAGTACCTACGATGTTATGATTGTTATCAGAAACAATTATTTTACAGCTAATTATGAATAGCTGTTTTTGACGGACGCAAAATAACTAAGTGGGTACAAGGTTGAGGAATGAAGTTATCGCACGGACTTGGTTGTAACTTGTGAGCGACATGCCAGGCTCGCCAACTCGGACTCGCCTTCACATCCTTATAGAGGAAGTAGCTTTTTAATTTGATGTAACCGGTGCATTACATAACAGGTTTATTAAAATATTTAAAAACACTAGCTTTCATTATAGAGCTCAAATACGAAGAACATAAAATTTCATGACTGCTTCTGCAGCGCCTCGGGTACGTTTGCCGATGCGCATGCAGATTGTTTCTCTACAACTACGCGCCAGCGGTGTACATCCCTGGAGCGCAGG
Source organism: Asbolis capucinus (assembly GCA_018249125.1). NCBI lineage: Eukaryota > Metazoa > Arthropoda > Insecta > Lepidoptera > Hesperiidae > Asbolis > Asbolis capucinus. The sequence continues at coordinate 14,796 of DWJZ01001966.1, forward strand.
GTGAGGAGCAGTTTCAGTGGCATCCTAAAAGCATTTGCTGATAGGCTTCACTGTCAGCACATGACCCACTGTCACGTTCTGACAAATCGGGCCTGTCAGAGGGCTGGTGGGTAGGTGTAGGTTTTGTTACTAACATTAGGTGTTAAGGTTTTTGTATTAACTAACATTATATGATCCTATGGTGGTCGAAATAAATTATTTTAATTTTATTTCTATTAACCGTTGAGGAGTTTCCTTGTCTGGAGCCATCCTAAGCATAGCAGCAAGTCATACTTATTATAAAAATGCAATGTCATCGGAACTGAAACAGTGCGCAAAATAGCTCTGTAAGGTTAGAGGAAGTGAGCCTAATTAAGCTTGCAAGATTTGACCCGTAACAAACTAATAATATACAAACATAAGTTAAATAAAAGCTTGTTAAAACCATGTGTCGTTCTTTGAAAAAGTAAAAAATAATAAAAAGCAAAAATAGAGAAAACCCTACACCTGGTTGCCCCCAGATATACGAGTACATAGGTCGGTCTGAAATGTTTTATAATAAATAATTAATATTCTTTTATTTGTCATTACAATGTGGACAACGAGGGAGTAAGTGGGTGAAATAGGGGTTATAGGTATTTTGTTGATAAGCAAAAATAAAAAAGGTTAAATTATATTTTCTATTAGAGACGCGCGTAGGATTCATTTAACGTTAGAAATTTTAAATAAACATCAAATGTATTGAAGCAGTAAACAAGTGTATGTGATCAGAGGGGCCGGTGCCAGGTGCCAGGTGCCAGGTGCCAGGCTGCCACCGCTCGCGCGGGGATCTGCATCTCAATAGCTTGCACGTTCACATTGTATGTGCACACGCTGTTAATGAAGCAGCCTTCGTTTCCGCACATTATTACTATTACTCGATATAAATACGAAAACGTCTGAGTCCCAAATACTCAACCGACGTAAGCTGCAGCGGGTGCGTTCAGTGAGAGGATGGGTGACCGCTAGTAGCAAATATTTTTAAGCGGATCTGTGCTTCGAAGCCGCTTAAAGCTGTCATAAAAACTTCCAACCCCAGGGTTGATCACTAAACCCTGCTCCAATCCGCTCTAGGCCTCCTCTGTCACGAGGAGATGCCCGTGTTTAGTGCGGGCTATCAACGGGTTGAGTACAACTCTGTCTGTCTGTTACTGTCAACGCTTAATCCAATAAATCGAGTTTCATGTAATTTGATACAAAGAAAGACCAGAGCTTCAGAAAGGTTTAGATACCTACTGATGAGAAATGTTTCTTGGTCTTTTATGTGATTTCGACCTGGGAGGAAATAATATAGGGTATGAAAATAATTTATTTCAGACGAAGTCGCAGGCAAGTGCTAGTTTCAAATAATAACGATTAAAACAACTGCAAACCTACGAAACAGAACAGAAAATCCATCGTGTTTGATATTAGGTACATACATATGTATGTAACTACATTTGAACAATGTTGCCCGAAATCACTAACGAGTATTATTTCCGGTAAATTTACTGAATTCAATAGTCTCGATAAAACATCATATGTAAGCGACTTACAAAATTATTTTTTTCACTAATTCTAACGTGTTGACTTTTTTCTCACTTTCTCCATTTTCAGCACGATCATCTTCCTAAGTGTTATGACATCATACCATACGTGAAAAAACAAGGTGAAGTTACAGAGACCTGAATTGCGCTATCAGTGTTTTCTACTTCGCCCGCATTTAATTAATTGGAAGTTCCGAACATGAACGCGTTTTTAAGTTGGGCCGCTCCGCTTCACTTGGCGGGAAACCTCCCTTTGTCTTTTCACTTTCACTAGATACTTTTTTGTTTTGTTTAAGTTACAGTAAAGTAATTGCAGTTCGTTAGCGGCGGCGACTGCTCCTTGGTGTTCGCTCTGCCTTGACCCTGGCCGCTGGCCGCTGGCCACAACCTCGCGCAGTCATGTGACTAGCCATTTAATCCAAATGCCACTGCGGTCTTCAGTCCTAATCATTTCCAAGGATACTGTGCGCATTAAACTCTTACTTTGATAAATTGTCAAAAATATACCAATTTCCTTTATAATTTTAAGTTGATTAACAGCTGTGGAATACAAATTCTACGTAAATATATTAAGGAGCAATACTAGTGACCGTCAACGAGTACAAATGCGGCAGTTAGACGTATCATATCAACTATCGCTACAGGTAACCCTGGACTTAAATATGTTTTAAATGTAGAGTTTGGAATCGCACAGATACTTTTGTATATGTTTTGTTTTAATTAAATAAGTTCATTTCATTCCTTAGTTATGATCCAAAAAGTGTTATAGTATACAGAAATGGCGTGAGACTCGAGAGAATCGTGGACATGCACACAACAGTTGAGCAACAGGAAAACAAACTGTATTTTCTCTATTACACCTTGTACCGTGTGTGTACGAGACATCAATTACTACGATTAGCCAGTCACAATGAGAGGTCAATGTTTCTACCATTACTGCATACTGCATACTTGGGGTTAACAGATCATAACCGCTTTAGTTTTATGTAAATTAGAAGCAATATATAGCTATCTAGCCTAGCTTACTAACATATATTGAGGTATATCATATTGACATCATATCCCCAGATTCCTTTTACCTGGTATAATCATAATCTAATTTATAAGGGTTCAAAAAATGACGCAACGTTTCTAGGAAACGTAGGTGGCTGCGCTTCGGTTGGATCATCTTGGCGGGGCACTACCGTGTTGTCAGAGTTTAACAGACCTTATTATATATGATTATTACAAAAAGATGGCCTTCCAAATAAAATACATTTCTTGAAACTTAAAATCGAAATAAAAACAATTCTATGTTCTTAATGATGATGCTTCAATTGATCCAAATATAAGACGGATAATTAGTTTGTTACATAGCTCAGGCTAGTTGTTGAACACAAATAAATCACTTAGAAAACTAAAATGCGATTGGTGCTTTACGTAAGTAACTGTTATCTGATAATGTAACATATTATAATATTATCAAACGCTGATTTATATGTTAAAGAATTAAATTAAAAACACGGAATTTATCGGCGGTGTTAAGGCGGCTGTTGGCTCACTGTGTACTGGACCGTGACCGCAGACGGTCTTCAACTTTTTATACAGATTTACAGCGATAGGTACCACTTATAGAAATGCTTGCTTTGATTTCTAGTTACAGACCTGTTCCAGAATAAATTTTACAGTTCAGCTAAATTAGATCAAGTCTGTATAGTTCAACGCTATCTAGATATTTATTGTTATGGGTTCATACGTGAAAAGTGGATATCGGATAGTCTGTTTACACGGCTGTAAGAGCGAGGTGCTCGGAAACAGTGGCCTTCCTCTCGGCACAGGGGCCCTTGCCGACCGATATGTACGATCTACTTGAAGTTAATGAGGATTATTGATTTTTTATTGCACTAATAATTAAAATGATCGCATAAAATACAGTTGGGAAACCATCCGAGTGATTTGTTTACATTAAATTATTGAATGGAGTAAATCGGCTACAGGACGAGGTTGGGACGCCATTACTTGGAGGAGGAGGGGGAGCCTCCTGTGAATTTTAATTTGCTACACAATCGAGGCTTCATACAGCGGACGTGGAGGATATCGAGTCTTAACGGACCGAGAAAAGGGAACAGATCGTTCCGATATCTGGGGATTGGCAAAACACGATTAAATCTGCGACTAGGTATGTATCAATATCGGGAGCAAGTGTTCCATGTGGGTTGTATGTACATACAGTCTGTGTACAGCGGTGATAGCCTAGAGGTTATGAATTCGGCCTCTTAAGCGGGAGGTCCGGGTTCGACCCCCGGCGCGCACTTCTGATGTTTTGAAGTGATGTGCGTTTTAAGCATTTATTTCGCTTTAACGGTGATGAAAAACATGAAGAATGAGGAAACCTGCATGGCGGGGAGTTTGCAAAATTCAAAGATGTGTGAAGTCTGCCAATCCGCACTTGGCCAGCGCGATGGTCTACGCCTTAACCTTCTCATTCAGAGAAGAGACTCGTGCTCAGTAGTGGGCCGTGATGGGTTGAGATGATATGTATAAACATAGGTACTGGTTGTAATAATCAAGAGTGCCAGTGCCTGCACACTTTACAAGACAATTTACGATGCGGCTCGCCTCATCGCCGTCATTAACAGATTAGCATGAAACAAAAGATAATCTGATATTAATCCGAGGACGACATATTTGAGGGTTTTTAAACAGCTACACTCGAAAGTCATTGGGCTGTCACTGATAGTACTATGTTAATAAGTAGTTATCGCTAAATTTTATAGTCTACAAGTAACTTATACAAAAAGGTACCTACGAAGTTGACATTTTTATTTAATGGCTACAAGCATAGCTCACAGTTTGTTTCTCCATTAAAAATAAAATATACTTTAAGCAATAATAATAGTTAAAATAAATGTATACTTAAAAATAAAACTGTACCAGTGTCAATTCTGTACATTAGGTATGTTCTGAACATTTTGATGCAGGAAAGCTTTGTTATCGATATAGAGACCAAAAGATTTTTTTTTGGATTCATTGTGTTCGAGCTTCGCGCAAAAATCACTGGACAGGTTTAAATGAAATTCGGTATAGTTGTAGTTGAATACCCGAGAATGGTTATAGGATAAGTCCCAGGAAATGGTACAGATCCCGCAGGAAAACAGATTAAATTTAGTATGGAAACTTCGACACCAATGGACCAATTTAGATTAAATTTAGCATGTTTGTAGCTTATGTACGGACAATTATAGGATACTTTTTATCCCAGAAAACTACTTTTTTACAATACGATATAGATAAAAATGAGTATGGCAACTCTAAAACCACCCAAGTATTCTGCTTCCGAAGCGAAACGGGGGCAATTTCTAGTCACTTGAAAGTATTCCACTGCTGCACTGTACCAACATGTGGAGATTCAAATAACATAGACTTGTATTTATTTGCCTTGGTCATAACATTATAGTTAATGACGATACTTTATTAACACTTTATTTAAATTAAAATAAGAGGAAAATTTATGAGTATTTAGTGATATTCTTGTGACAAGTTCTTGTTCTTGAAGTTTATTGACGCATATGAGTATGATAATTAGTGGGGTAGCTCTCGTGACTGCATAATTATATTGTTTCAATAAGACCAACAGGTGGACACGACTAAACACGCACGGGCACCCGGCCGCGCCGGCGCAAAAAGTGCTATTAGCGAAGGTCGCAGCACTTCGGGTTTGTGCAGTCCGGCGGCGGCTGCCGGGCCGGCCGCGGCAGCTCGGTACGAGGGGTTCTAGTTATTAGCGACGCATCACGTTAGGTTACTTCGTTATGCTTATTTCAAGATGCTGTTCAAATAAAAACTATTCTTGACTATTTTATTACGATCGAGTCAAACATCAACCATTTTATTTCATACCGGTACTAGAAATGGTCCGCTAGCTTCGCTTCGGAAGATGCGATGAACATTATCAAATAATCCTTCTGGTCATATAATGCACAATTGTGTCTAAATTGTTCCAGTGGCTTCAGAGTTGCCATACAAATATTAACCTATTATCCCACAGGAACAAAGCAGTTTTCTGGGATAAAAAGTATCCTGTCTCCGTTGTCCTTACATAAGCTACAAAAATGATAAACTTCATCTAAATTGGCCCATTAATTTCGGGGTTGCCGTATTAATTTAAACCTGTTATCCCGTGGAAAGGCATTTCCTGGGATAAAATGAGCCTATAACCATTCTTAGCTATTAAACTACGATGATGCCAAGTTTCATCTAAATCTGTCCAGTGGCATTTGCGTGAAGTTCGAACAGACAGACAGTACAACCCAAAAAAATATAATTTTGTCTCTATAACAAACCCTCCTTGCATCAACATTTTCAAAAAATATTTATTGTCCAGAGTATAGATTTTCAATGATTATAAATACAATAATACCTACTAATATTATAAATACAAAAGCTTGTAAGGATGGTTGGATGTTTGTTACGCCTTCACTCAAAAACTACTGAACGGATCCGATAATAATAATAAAATTTGGCACAGAGATACATTATTGTCTGGAGGAACACTCACCTTTATCAAGAGACTGTCAGTATGTCTGTGACACCGTGGCTCCTGAACGATTTCCGGAGTAACTACTTTCCGTCGATGGTTCATATGTAGATATCTTTAAACAAAATTGGTTCAGCTATTTTCTAGACATGGAGATAAAAGTGTATT
>DWJZ01001967.1:0-21022 GCA_018249125.1 Asbolis capucinus
GCAGAGAATGCCACAAGGCATTAAGTCCGCCCTTTGTTAAAAACTGTCTTTAGGTTTTTACATAAATAAATAAATAATAATAATAATAACTACATTGATAATGTTTTTCTGATTTCATTTCTTGTTGAACGTATATCAAGTCAAATTTATTTTAAACTGGCTATACCCGGCGTTGCTATGCATCTACTTAACCATGTGTCCAATCGATATAATTTTGATACCAAAACCTTTTCCAGAGAATTTTAAACAGTTGCAGAATATTGTGCTCTATCTCCTGCCATTTCAGAGTATGTAAAGGACAGACAAACAGACAGGGTGGTTGGTCTAGAGGTTAGTGAACCTGACTGCTGCACCCAAGGACGTAGGTTCGATGCCCACCCAGGTCAAACATTTCTGTGATGAGCACGTTTGTTCTGTGTGTCTGGGTGTAAATATATGTATGTACATATATGTAGTATGTATTTTGAAAATGTATGTACCTATATGTATTTGTCAGTGGTCTGATCACCATAGTACAAGATAACTCTTAGTTTGGAATCAGATGACCGTGAGTTGTCCAAAGTTATTTATTATTATTATTAAATAAATCTTCATTTATATATAATTCATCATCATCTCAACCCGTCACGGCCCACTATTGAGCACGGGTCTCTTCTCTAAATGAGAATGTTAAGGCCATAGTCCACCAGGCTGGCCAAGTGCGGATATGCAAACTTCACACATTTGAGTTTTGCAAACTCCCCGACATGCAGGTTTTCTCACGATGTTTTCCTTCACCGTTATAGCGAGTGACATTTAAATGAAAAACGCACATAACTCCGAAAAGTCAGAAGTGTGCGCCCTGGGATTCAAACCCACAACCCCCGAGTAGGAGGTCGACTTCTTAAAATAGTACGATGTAGGTATAGTTATGAGAGTTTTAGTCTACTGAATGAACCCAAATATCTTATTTGCTCAGCGTAACATAACAGCAGTTTCCCTTCGCTACACGCTGTGTAATGTCAAGAGTTAGTTTATTACTGGACTGTTCGTAGTTTGTTCCACACAAACAAGTACTATATTTAGGTTATGGTTACATGATCGGGTCAATGTATTATATACGTTCGTTAGTGCTATTGGCTCTAATTAAATGGATTCCATAACGTAATGACTGGTTTTGTTGATTCATTAGCTGTGGATGAGTTTGTTGTTTGGTTGATTGCGTTGTAAATAATCTACTAAGTAATGTAAGGCGAGAAGGCGTGAGTAGGATGGGGATATTGTAGATTGACGCTTCCTAATTCAAAATTATTTATTTTATATAGGTAGGTATTTTCAATGCACTTATGAACGTAAATTTATCGGCTTCTATCGTTCGGAGGGCTCTTAAGGTCGTCGGTCCAGGTTGTTATAGTTGGATAGCAATCGTTGTCATATGTCGGAGATCTTCAGGTGGCATAAAAATTTCAGACCGTTTGGCCATTAATCCTCCACCAATCCGTGTTGGAGCGGCTTATAGTATTTTGTAATTTTGAGCGACATCTGACGAGTAGTTTTTGAGTTACTTTTTATAAAGCGTATTTAATTGGCTACGACTTCGGTAAAAACGATGTTGTTCTTTTTTTATATTTGTTGAATTTATGTTAAGTCTGTTTTTAATTCGCAAAGGTAGTCACCAGGAATAATTGTTTCTGTACGAGATAATATTTAAGATACACGAATCCTAAAGTTTCTTCGAACATAACACCGAAAGAATTTTTAAAATCAGTCCAGTAATTCATCCAATACAAAGAAATACATAAAAATTTCCACTTTATTGTATAAACCTAGATTACATTTAATTGAATTAGTCAACTTCATTGAAATCCTTTCATTAACTCCAACCGCATTCAACTTTGTAATTACCTTACCCTAAAATAACCACAATTTCTTGGGTTCCTCTTGATTTGTTACTTTGCCAGTATAAAATAAATCTCGATTTCTTGAATAGACCCTGAGATAATAAGAGATATTTCTTTCATAATAAAGATCTCTTGATGAATGATTTAGACTTAGTATACGCCCCTTTCATTCTCAGGTTGAATTTTCTGTATTTACCCTCAACTTCTCTGTAATCGCATTATAAGATTAGGGAGATTTTAATCCCTGTTATGTCCAATACTCTTTTCAAACACCTTTTACAATTTTAACGCTTTGAAACCAGCAATGAAACTTGATTTAACGTGGAATTGTAATAAAATACACCACCATACAATAGCTTCATCAGAAATGTCATTTCGCATTTGAACGAATTCATTTTGCGGCTCTCAAAGACTTGAATGTGATATTATCTCAGTTAATTTGGTTACGATTAGATTCTTGCGAAAATAAAGTTTAGTATTTGGTGAAGCAAGTCTTTCTTTGCCGTTTACCTTAAACATGATTATATTTTAGAGCATTTGAATGTGAAAAATAGATGGCGCTGCTACGTATCTTTTCAATATTCTTCTAATTTTGAAAAGTTCGAAGTGCGCGCCCTGGGATTCGAACCCGGGCTCCCCGAGTAGGAAGCCGAATTCCTAACCAGTAGGCTATCACCGCTTCAAATTTATATGACAGATAGATGTTTTTTCTCGGGTCACCACAGTAATGTGTTGTCTGTGTTATCCATGGTACGTCAAAACTCGTAGTTTAGTTGCCGAGCCCCGACATTAAAAAAAATATATAAGAAATCAATATTATTTTCTAAATAATAACGAATACTCAATTCCCCGAATATAAAGTTATGAATGATATAAATTATTGACGCAAAAATAATTTCATTTACATGTCAATAGGTTTTCTGGATTCTGATTACTTTCCTCACTTTGGTCGTACGGCGCAGTTAACTCTGAAACTTGTCGCGATCGTCGTAAGTTATTAGTAAATTAAGAAATAGGTAAAAATAATCAACGTATGTGTTTTCGGAACGGTATATTAGGTGTGTTCGTCCATAGCCCGGTGGCTTGCATGGGTCGAAAGTGATCGAAAAAGTTAAGCAACTGTGCGACATGAACATGAATGTTATTGGTTGTATATCTCGTACAAATATTAAAAATGCGAAAGTTTGTGAGGCTGGATAGATGGATGGATGGAATTCCATCCAGGATGTTTGTTACTCTATCACAATAAAACAACGGAACGGATCTGAGTGAAATTTGCCACAGGGATAGATTAATAACTGGAATAACACATAGGATTTTTCTATTAATAAACCATGTGGGTGTCGCCGCGGGCGGTCACTACTATAGATATATATGTATGTCGCCTTTACCATTTATGATAGGCTCAGAGCACACATTTTTTAATATATAATATAAAAATTAAAACAAGTATCAATAATTGTCTTTTATTTCAATGTAAATAATGCAGGCGACCCATTAAACTGAAACTTGTTCAAAATAAAAATTCACTAATTCACATGTTTCCTCTACAACAAAACTGTCCCTTTGTCCAACTCTACTACATTAACAAGAATTATGAAATAATTGAAACGTGTGTTCTTTAGAAACTATACACAAATTTACTTCTAACTATTAGATGTGCTCACAGAAATGTTCCAATTACTAAGTCTTAGGCAGTCAGAGTTTGCAAAGTTCACCCTTTGAAAGCACAATCGAGAACTCCTTATTATACACGTTTGCTCGTGTATTTAATTTTCTGTTCAGCTTTCAAAACTTTAGATTCAATTGTAGATATGAAGATATGAATTGTGATGCTGCTCGGGATTGTAATTCATTTCTGATATATAACATCTTATGTCTGCTCAGGATTATAATTAGTTATATCGTATAATGTGTAATATCTGAGCTCTCGCTCTTCAGACATCAATGAGAATAATTCATTGCAATGCAAAAGAAATGCGTTTCAAGAAGCCGAAGAAGTGCGTGATATTTGATTTGACCAGTTATTTAAAAAAAGGTACAAGCTCGGAATCGACATTAATTGAAATGTCTAACAGCATCTTATTTATTGATTGGTGACTACGTCTGAGATGTTGGCACTCCTACATTATGTGTTGGATGGAAGACAGTTTCAGATAAGTTAATTCTTTTCACAAGGATACCTCATGTTGTGGTAAAATCTGCTATGTAACTACTAGCCCCAGGAATCACATCTGATGCTCCTGGACTTCGCGGGATCAGTACCACAGGCAACACGACCGTTATCCTTACATATCTCATTCCTACACGGATTGATGTGAATTATATTTTATACCTGTGTGAAGTAAAAATATCATAATCCCCGGTCTCAGTAATACCCCCTGTAAGCCGCTTAAAATGTCATCGCAACGGTTCCAACTGATCGTCGCCTACTGGCTTATCCTGACGTGTACAAGCATTTTACTTTACGTATTTCGAGCTTTATTTCGAGCCATTACACCTGGAATTTTGGGAGGTTTGCACCTGGATTTATTTTGGGACAGCACTGATTGAAGCGGAATTATTTTTTGGATTTTCGTGCCCAATGAGTGCACTAGACACTGGTTACATAGGATCCCATTCATGAGACTTTAGCGACCTTCTGTGACAGAGATCTTCTTTTTAATCGTAACAGACAGACCATTTAAATGGCAATAGAGAAGATTAAAAAATCATCTTCCCCCTCCAGAATCACTACGTTTCACCCATGCGCTGATATTTAAGAAAGAGCTGACTTTCAATTCCTATATTCAATTAGCTTCAAAAAAGCCTCTGATTCGCTGTCAGAAATCAGAGACTTCCAATAAAGACACATTATCCTGTGTGGAAAATAAACACTGGAGAGTTAGTCAGCGTTTACTCATAATACATCATACAGTGGATCAATGAAATGAGTAACGCCCTTCTGTTCTACATGTCACGATGAACAATAGCCGAGCCACAAGCGTTGTAAGTATGAATAATGTTAGTGGCTTTGGCAGAATATCATCGTCGGATAGTGGTTTTATATTCGCTACTTTATCCTGGAAACCCTCTCAAATGCGTAATACAGTAGCCGGTACACCTTGACGGGAGAATTTGAGCGGGATGAAAGCTTCGGAGACTAGAATTGGCCAATAACCCTAACCACTAATATGCATTGGTGCAGTCCTGGAGTATGCTCTAGGGCTCCTCAGTTATAAGGTGTGCTATCCGTTAATAACCTATTACAATGTTACATAGTGGAAAAATGAACGTTGTCAAAAACAAGAAGGAATAGGATAGAAGCTCCAGTAAGGATATTGCAACTTGCTACTCCAGCACATATGCTCAAGGGGGATAACTCACTAATGACCTTCTCCTAGACTGAAGCTTCTCGTAACTGTGCAGGCCTAGAGCTTGATCCACACATCTCTAATGTAGATTGGTGAAAAATGCTTTTACTACAGACAAATTTCTCTTAATTCGTTGTATATTGCTCAAAGGCCTCCATGACTGTTGGTTTGGGCACATCATTTGTATCCACGAACGTTTGTTATACTGTAAGTACCATCTGTGTTTAGCTTGTTATACACGACGAAAACAATTCTTCCATTCTGTTCCATATGAAATGCATTGAATGAAATATTTGCTGAACTCTTATCTGCTAACGGGCGCGAATCACTTCTACATTATTGAATCGCGCGACAGTAGGTCATTGAGGGCATCCATTCCCGTAAGAACTGACCGCATTCCGTACGTATCGTGTTCTCGAGGTTCACACTTTATAGGAATTCGTTTTCAGCTTTATTAGAGTACCGACCCTGTTCTTACAATCCTAATGCACACTCTGAGTTCTCTTTGGTCTGTGTTTTTTATACCTTTATTTCTACTTTGACTATGGGTATTATAGACTTGTTACTGGTCGTGATTGATGTCAGAAAAGCATGGGACCTTCATCGTGATACCTTAAATTTACATGATTTTACAACTTACAAACTTACTAGTTTCTCTCCCCGACTTCGTTCGTACATTGATATAAAGTAGTCTACCTGTTATATCAGACTACAGTCTATTTTTGTGCAAAATTCAGATCAATTCAGTGGTTTTTGCGTGAAGGAATAAGAAACGTCCATCCATGCATCTGTTCGTCCATTCATCCATCCATCCTCACAAACGTTTTATTATCTCTTACAGTTTTGAGAAAACTAATAAGTGGACTTTTGGCATCGAAACGAAATGAAGTACAAAATTAACTTTAAAAGTAGACCCTTCTTGGATTGAATACTTCATCGCGACGTTCATTACTAGTACAACGATGTACATCGATTGAAACTTCTTTACGACCTTGACCTATCGACAGCTAAATGTAACTGTGAATTTATGTTCTCCTACTTTTATTTCTAGTTATGTTTGTTTACACAATAAATTACTCTGGCCCTGGCAGCTTGTCGTAAAAACTTCGCGCTGGTGTTTTATATGTGTCACAGATTCGCTATAAATCTTCGATTTTACGAACCGTTCTGAGTACCTGACTGTATCGTATCACAAGATTTTAAGGCTCCTAAATTCAATACAGAGTTTCGCAGCTTTATGGACGCTTCATATCGTGTTTGTGGTGTTGCTGTAATAAAGTATGGAGACACAGTAAGGAACCGATATGTTGAGGTTGTTGCCAGCAAGATAAAGTATTTTGTTATTACAAAGGAAAACTGATATTTTTCTGATTCTATCACATTTAATCACGATAGGGTGAGGTAAGGTTAAAAGGCAAATTACAAAATAATTCATTCAAAAAAGTCTTTAACAGTCTTGAGGCACTGAAATAAATGTATTATAGGTTTACTTGAATCTAAAACAAATCCTTCGATTTAAAAGGTTTCATATACATGTTTGTCTTGAGTATCTTAAAGGTAAATAGGCCTGTGCTACTGCGCTGTTTTCATGAAGAAATTTCCACTTGGCTAGAGGCTTTATACCAAAGTATCAATGAAAAAGATATGAAGGGTCCTTTGTAAACTACGCACCATTGGACTGCGGAATTTATTTAGCTTTCAGCGTACTTTTACACATCTTCGATACCCATACCTGTCGTTCTACTGTGTCGGGTCTTCACTTACAATGGAGTAGGTACGCACCATAGCCCATCACGCTGGCCCAGTGTTGATTGATAGACTTCATGGAGAACTTTAAGGACAATTCTCAGGTGTGAAAGTTTCTTCACGATGTTTTCCTTCTTCGGAGTATTTGATGACAAATTCTGTAACGGACATAATTATGAAACATAACTTTAGAAGTGCTTGATTTGAGCAGGATTTGAAACCAGGAATTTCTATTCGAGAGATCTACGTTCAAACCTTTAGGCTATCACTGCTTTACACATAACCGAATTTTATTTTTATTTCACATTACGGATATAGTTCAACTGATTAATGAACTAACTAGTAAGGGACCTTCTTCATAATTGATGATATCACGTAGACCTGCGTACATACATAGTCCAGGCCCGCCGCCGTTACATGGTCTTCGAAACAAGGAAGTGCTCAAGAATTCTGCCTCTCGCGGTCGTCTAGTTTCTTTTCAACTAAGTTCGCTGTTGGTTCACTTGGCCTATCATTTGATCGACACAAGTCAATGCTATATCATCTATATAATCATTGTCATCGCAAGCCATGATTGTCGCACTTGGCTCAAGTCTTCTTTTATAATGCTCATGCTCAATGCTCATTTTATGCTGCTCACTTCTTGGTCTCAACCAAGGGCGGATTGGTAAACACCTTTGGAAACTTCATGTAGAATTTTTAGGAATGCAGGTTTCCTCATGACCTTATAAGCGCTTCCACAAACAACATTACTCAAATTCACATCTAAAATTCAACGAAACGATTCATCTTTGAACGAAAATCCGGGATTAAATCGGTTGGTTCTAAGCATTCCGCAAAACCAATTGATGAATTGGTGTAAAATAAAACCCACATCGGGAACTGGCTCGATGCCCAGGAGGTTTCATATCAAAGCCAACGGACGAACAATAAGATTGATCAGATCTGCTCTTTGAGCTTTCGTAACTGACGCCTTAGTGCTATATTAGAAATCTAACTGGTGATCGTGTTATGAAAAATATATGTTTGTACGGTTCGAATTCTGTTTACAGAAAGAGTCTTATCTTATATTTGCTGATTTTTATTATTTGACAGGTCAGTTGGTTTAGTGGTTAGTGAACTTACTGCTACACCGAAGGTCGTGCGTTCGATTCCCACCCAGGTCAAACTTTTCTGTGACGAACAGGAATGTTCGTTTTGTGTGTCTGGGTGTAAATATATATGTAAATATGTATACAGAATATAAATGTATGTTTATCAGTTGCCTGATCATCATAGTACAAGCTAACGCTTAGTTTTGGTTCAAAGGGCGGTGGATGTATGACTTGTCCTAGGATATTTATTAATTATTATTCCTGCTTATATCACGAAATCTTATATGGTTCTTATAAAAACAATACCAAAATAACACTACCAACGTAGTCGAATATAAATAATCACGGATCATTTCGCTCAAACTTACATGGAACTACAAGACGAGCACTACCTTTCGAATGTATAAAGAATTATCAAAATTAGTTCAACAAGTAAAAATGTAAAGGCTAAAAAGACATCATTAAGAACCTCCTCCTTTGAAGTCAATGAAAAATACCGTGAACAAAGAACAAAACTTCATCTCCCACATAAAATCTTACTCGGGCAAGGATTGCGACCGTGGACTCGTTTTGCAGGCAATACATTAAAAGCTAGGTAATATATCATCTGTCAAATAAACCTTAGCCGGAGACGGATCTCAAATCCCACAAGAGGCAAAGAGGGTTTGTGATAAGTTACTGAGTCGAGTTATAATGTAAATCAATGTTTATTGGTTGCTGATATTGGTCTGGACAGAATTCTGTAAAATCTAATACAATATTCATGCTTCGTGTAATGTAATTTTCTTAAGGGAGATACTAGGAATTGTATACATTCTGTATCTAAACATTTTACTGATATTTCGACCAAGATGCATGGGTCATGGTCACGCGATTTTAGTCTAAAAGCGTATATTCTGTATCTATATATCTGTGATTGGTTTTTAACCTTATTTTTGTACCTACTTAAGAAAAGGAGAAGGTACTCAATTGGTGTGTATATTTATTTTAATTTTTATCTTACCTCAGAACTTTTTACTGAGTGGACTGTTTTTTTTATCTAAAGCTGTTGCTTGCGATGTGTACCTAATTTTAGGCGATACCTGACGAGGAGTTTTGGAGTCATTCTTTGTTTTATACATATATTTTTTATTTTCTTTCGTTTCAGTTTTGACTGGGTGGAACGATTTTGATGATTCTTTTTTAATTTAAAGATAATACTTGTCCCGTAGTTTCATGTCAATTTAAGCGATATCTGACGAGCGGTTTTTGATTTATTAGCTTTTTGTTTTTATTAATTTTCGTTCATAAGTTTATTATTGGGTTCACCTATTTAGATGTTTATTTTATTTTCAAAAGCTAGTAATTGTCGGATAATTGCATAGAATTTCCAGCGGTATCTGACGTTTTGTAGTTTAACTTTTTGAGTTGTCTTTTATAATGTACATACATATATTAACTGGTTGTGACTACGTTGACAATTGTTTCATCGTATTACTTGTCGGCGGCATTTGTAGTCGGTTTGTTTAATGATAGAAATGTTTTGTGTCATTTGGTATTGAAATATATTTTACGAGGAATGTTTGTTACACCCCCGTCTGCTACCGTGAATTATTGCACAACCTATCTTTATAAATTAAACTTGTTAGAAGCTACGGTTTCCTCTCGACTACGTTAACATTATTGGACCAAGAAGACAACCCAAGTTTTACAAATAACATCAATTTTAACTTCGCACTATTTTGGTATTTTATTCCACACATTGTATATTTTTTTACCTACTAGTCTTTATTTGTCACCTCCCACTGTATCCCATATTAGTTGGTCAGCAATTAAAAATACAGTATAAAAATTGCTACTATCATTAAAAATATAGGATTTTAATTCTACGCCCCATACAATAACAAAATGCCGAGGTTTTGTGCGATCTTTTAAAGCTGGGGTCGCAGATCATGAGGCATTTCCAATTCTGAATGATCCAGAAGGTCAATACGGGACCGACGAATACTAAAAAGGTCGGGTTCCAACAAACAAAAAATACGCAAAATTTTCTGGGGATTTTCCGTGTGAGGTATAATTATGTATACCTACTAACAGAAATACTTTTGTATTACCATGGGTTTCATTAAAAGTACGGGACTTTATATTTTAGCGAATATTTTACAATGACGAGTACTCACGATTATCGTAATTTACACCGATATTGACCCAGTTGTATCGATCATGCTCAAGACTGCGATGGTAAGGAAAATTCTTGGTAGCTGAAACTTGCCCGACACTTGATAAGTGGCAGGCTTTCAATGGAGACCCCGTCTAGGAAAAAGAGGCTTAGGGCGTCCCCCGATCAGGTGGACTGATGACCTGAAGAAGACAGCGGGATTCGCTGGATTCAAAAGGCTCAAGAACGGTCGAGAGTGGCGTGAATTAGAAGACATCTACGTCCAACATGGATGGATGGATGGGACGGTAGGTGAACCTGTTAACTTCATGCGCTCTTCTTTAGTCACGTTCTCTTTACAGTTCTTTTTAGTGACCGCTTTCCTTTGCCTGCTTAGAAAAATAAAATCAGGTACCGGGTGAATGTGTTTCTATTTTCACTACGTCCTCTGTTATTGGCACAATATGGAACACACTAACGCACGCCAGTAAGTAAACGAAATTATTGCGCAACGGGTCTGCGACAAAAATCGATCGCATTACGCGCGTGGAACTAGAGAGCAAAGACTACTTATGACTTTCTTGTGTCATAATTTTCGTTAACATGTTCCTCCGAAACGGCTAGATTTGCATAAAATTTTGTTTGCATGTTCAGTAGGTCTGAGAATCAGATACTATACATATATTTTTGATGCCCTTAAGTAGTTAATAGTTGTCCACCCCTAACATTTCTTTTTTAAATTTTGGACTAATTTTTTTTTATTCTTCTCACTCTTTGAATAACAATACATTGTAAATTATGCTACTAATATTATAAATGCGAAAGTTTGTATGTTTGTTTGTTACTCCTTTACGCAAAAACTGCCGAACCGATTTTCATGAAATTTGGCACACACATAGAGGGTAACTTGGATTAACATATAGGACAGTTTTTATCCCGAGAATCCCGCGGGATTAGAAATTACGCGGGAAAACGTTACGCGTGTGGGTATAGCTTCTAAACATATTAATATAAAACTAACAAGTCTGTCTTCCCGGTAATCCCGCGGGATCGGGAGACACTCGAATAAAACTCCTGCGCGTACGAAGTAGCGGGTTCAGCTACTAGGTAGGGACTGAATAGTTTTCTCTAAGGAACATGGGACCAAAATGGATGTATCCTGCAAGTATTCTCCTGCATGTATCATTTGGAAAACAACTTCTTATTAATATTTAACACCCGATACCACGCGGGCATAATAATATGTGCGTTTAATAATATCGGTATTTCCACTCGAGTAAAATCGTATTGAGTATAAGAGTGAACTGGCTTCTTCTGCGCATTACCATCTAAGACTGCATCGCCGCTTACCATCAGGTGGGATTGTAGTCCAGCAAGCAACTTATAATAAGCGTTCATAACTCTGGCTTGTTTGGATTGTAACCGATCGAAGAAGTTAAGCAACAGCGGGTGCGGTCGGTAGGAGAATGGGAGACCGCTAGTGGCGAAAATTTAATGAACGCTTCCGTGCTTTCAAGAGTTAGATAGCAATCGTAAAGCCATGTCGGAGGCATCGGTCGGCATAAAAATTCCCGACACTTGGATTGGCCACTAACCCCTCCACCAATCTGGAGCAGCGTGGTGGAGTATATTCTAGACCTCCTCAGTATGAGCAGAGACCCGTGTTCTGGGTTGAATGTAAAAAAAACCACATTAAATATTCCATTATCGGAAATACCAATGTTTTCAACTCTAAAAGGTACAAGTAAGTCTTCTTTACATTTCTCATTGAGTCAATGTAAAATTATATGGCAGTAACCATCCAAAGGAGTATGAATTGAGATCTGAATGAGGGTATTTGATGCAAACAAGCGATTCAGCGGAATTCAATATTGAGAGTTGAAGTCGAGAACCTGGCTTATATTCCTCAATTACATAAGTTTTGCTATTGAAATTTTCTTGAAACTATTGAAATTTCTTTGCTGTAAGATCATTATTGCTGAGTAAATTAATGTTTTAATTCCTTCGTGTTTGCAGTTTGCATGTATTTCGCTTTTTTGATAACAATATTTCAACTACAGAATATAATTCTATATTTTGAGTTTTGTCTGTTAGTTTACAAATAATATATAGTTTACACATAATATATGCAACCGTCCCATAACTGTCGTTTGTGTTCCATTATTGGGCTCAGGTCTTCACTCACAATGTGAGGAGTAAAGGTCATGGTCCACCAACCTTGCCATGTGGGGATTGGTGGACTTCACACGACTTTCAGAACTTTGTGGAGTATTCTCATGAGTGCAGATTATGTCACGATTTTCTCCTTCACCGTATCAAGTGATAATTAACTTCCGATACGCACAAAACTTTGAAAATTAGAGGTGCGCGGGATTTGAACCTAGGACCGGACGAGAAACCAGCGTTCAAAACGGCTATCACTAATTTACGTATATTTGTCACAAATGATGAAATTATTAATAATAATACACTTTATTTTACACACAAATATAAGAAACATTACAAGTACATTTAAATAATAATAAGGTGACCTTATCGCTCAGCAGCGATTTCTTCCAGGCAACCTTAGGCTTCGGAGTTACAGATAAAAAAAAGTGATTAAGTTAGGGTGTACAATATAACATAGAATTATAGTTTATAATAATATTAATATCTTAGACGAAGAAAGGAGTGAGAAACTTAGTGAATTAATAATTGTATTTGAAATAAATATAAAGCTAGAAACACCTGACACATACGAAGCTGTACACAAAAGTGTATTTGTTTCTCCTAACGACGTTTACATAACTAAAATGTGCATCGTCAATCTTTTCCTACAAAACACAATAGCTCCAAATGGTTGCAAAAAGAAAACGAGTACCAGGGTACCAGAACAACAATAGTTGCTATATATATATATATTGCTAGTTGAATACAAATACTGGGATACAATGCTTGCAACCTTAACGAGATCGAATAGGGTCAGAATAAATAGAGTTGAGTGATGAAATCAAAGCTGTATTGTTTTTAGAGCAAACGGCGCGTATCTAATGCACGTTTACATACGAATATTTGTTTTGCTATCGGTCTGAAACAATCTCCGAGGCCTTATCGTGGACTTCGTTTTCAATCGTTAATGTTATTTTGAAAGGGTCTTGCCGGATTGAAATGTACGGTTTGTGATGATTGTGAAACTTATCTGTATAAACATTGTTTTGAATCGAATTTAATTGTTATTTGACCGTTCGTGATGGAGTTACGTTATTGTTGGTTATAACTGGGGAATAGACAGTTGTTTTATTTATTCATCCCCAGATTAAATAGACTTAAGGTTGTGTTGTTTTATTAATTCTGGTTATGACAGAGAGTGAGGTATTCCAGATAATGCATATTTTTATTTCGTTAAGTGAGATATTGAAAGAAAAAAAATTTATTGAAGAATAGAAAATACAGTACATGCAAAATGGTATAATAATGCGCAGAAAAAGAAAATAAAGTAAAATTAATAATAATCATTACGAAACAAAATAAACATATACGTATATATAAATAAAACACAATAAAATATATTTTTCCACACCTGATATGTATAATAAGTATGGAACAAAAGATTGTATATTGATATATCCTATATGGTATAATCCTCAACATTGTATAAGTATGGACAAAAGATTATATATTTTGTGATTGTCTTACAAGGTTAATAAGACCCAGTTCCTCTAACACTACGGAAGTGGAATATTGCATAAATATCCGTCCTGATGACAATGCACTTTTGTGATAAGCATTACCTGATATTACTTTCAGGATTAGCTCCAGACAATGGAACTCCACAACGCTTAACAATGCAGTAATTTAATTACGTATATTTCTTTGTATTAGAGATTCATAATTAATAGCTGTGTTTTTGAATATTTGAATAAACCTTGTTATAATTTTGTTCATTCGCTTCTGAGGAAATTAAGTCCCTACATTTTCCTTCATACCCCTTAACTATTTTCTCTGTTAAGTTTTTCCTTTCAGAGTAATTGAGATTAGCCTTAGTTTTGTTTGAGTTAATTTTAATTTGAACCGTTATAGCCGCTTAACTTTTGAGTTTTATTTGAATTTGGATTTTTTCGAACAACATTCTCATTTTAATTACAGCGTTAAAGTTAAGTACTAACTTTTATATAATGATTAGTTTTGAATAGAAATGAGATCAATTTTTTTTATATTGTATTTCTCATATAATTTTGGGAAAATAAAAAAGGAAGAAGTGGGAGTAAAAGAGTAGGAGTACTGCTTTTCATATGAGATCCCGGTGCCTTCCCATATGCGTTGAATACATACCCTGGGTGTGCATGTTTTGTACTACTTACCTACCTACACTTTGCCACGTATTTTTCATATATGACGCAATATTGGGGTGATCAACTATGATGAGTAACTGGTGACTGCAAAGTTGGCGTACCGGGTAGTTAAAGTAATAAAACATGAAGAATCTATACTGGTATTATAAAGCTGCAGAATTTGTTTGTTTGAACGTGCAAATCTAACGAATTAATAGTTGGAATTAAAAAAATATATTTTTGGGTTTAATAGTAAATTTTCCTAGAAAGGTTAAAAGTTGTTTTGTATTCTATAAATTTCTATAAATTTTGTGATTACAGGTTAAAATTTGAATAACTAGAAACACTGGATTATTTAGGATTGCAAATTTAGGTTTCCTTTTAACATATTTCTTATCCCGTGCAAAGGTATAACTTATCCCAAGGGATCACAAAAAAATATTTAAATGGCAAAACAATTATATAAACAATATTCCCAAACACAATGAAGTACAACAAAATAGAAATCAGTTACGGCTCCTGCCGTAGCACAATATTTGTTTGATAGTGATGAGGGGCTCATATTCTACATCATTCAGGACATTGGTGTGCGTAACTGGGCGGAGCACTTAGGCTGTGAAAACGACGCAATCAAATCAAGGCAGGCTATCAAAAGTTAACTGCGGGTCTGTAATGGGACGAGCAATTACAACAGGCCCGCGGACTACGCTCTGAACGAATAAGTTTTTCGATGGAACTCTCAAATAAAATTAACGTTCTCATGTATTTTTAATGAGATGTCTGGTGCCGCAGGTTTTCTTCTCTTAATTGGTAAATTAAAGTACAATGATTGATCGCCTTAATTTATGATATATACTTAATCTTTTTTAGTTACGAACTAATAGCGAATTTGTTGCATCGATTTTTAGTCGGCCTCAAAAATGGAGAGAATTGTCAATTCGTTTTTTTTACCTCAAAACTTTTTACTAAGTGGATTTTGATAGTATTGTTCGAAAGCTGGTGATTGTCATGTGGTATCATTTTATGTTGAAAATTTTCAGTTGTACCTCATAGATTTTTACTGACTTGTGTTTGATTATTTTTTTAATTCGAAAAATGGTGGATGTTAGCCCACCGAAGAATCGAAAGTTTTTATGCTTGAAGGTCTCTGATATGGCTTAAGGGTTGCTTACGATAACGGAAACGTTTACAAAAATTGTTAATTTTTTCCAATATTTAAAAACCGCGTTAAAGATTTTTACTTAGCATCTATTTGAAGATGAAAATTACAACATCCGTTTGCAATATTATGTATTTAGTTAAATATGTATTTATAATGTTTGGTATGTATACCTATTTTATCAGTACCATTTTAGTGTGGACATAGCGGTGATAGTCTAGTGGTATAGAATTCGGCCTCCTACTCGGGGGGTCCAGGTTCGAATTCCAGGGCGCGCACTTCTGACTTTTCGGAGTTATGTGCGTTTCAAGCATTTAAATGTCATTCGCTTTAACGGTGAAGGAAAACATCGTGAGGAAACCTGCATGCCGAGGAATTTGCAATACTCAAAGGTGTGTGAAGTCTGCCAATCGTGGCCAGCGTCGTGGACTATGGCCATAACCTTTTCATTGCCAGAAGAGACTCGAGCTCAATAGTAGGCCGTGATGGGTTGAGATGATTGTGCATGTGTACAAATGAATAAATAAATAAAATTGTTGCCACTAGCTGCACCCATTTAGAAGAAGTTAAGCTACGCTTCGATCGCTTACGATCAACAACTCAACAAGCCGCCGTTATGGACCCTTCAACACAATAGTTTTCCCGTACCTAAATACGCTTAGAAATGTGTTACGTCATCGTCAAACAGAATACTTTTGAATATACGGTACTGATAAAACCACTTACTCACTGTCCTAAATTAGTTTAGTCAAACGACTCCTGTCGTTCCATTCTTGAGAAAGGTTCAGCGATTAAGAGCCAGCCGGGGTAAGATATAAAGTAATTCTTAATATTGGTAAGGGAACAGTCTAGGAAACATGGCTATTGATGGAGATTAGTTTTAAGGTGAGATTTCGTTTGTGGATAGCAATGTTCTCAGTAGATGACATCTGTCGTTGGTTGCGTTTTATCGAATTGTACCTTATTTTTTACTAATACTTAATCTTATCTTTTCAATCTAACTCTTATCTTTTCTTGCCTACATTAATTTTGATGAAATTAGTAGGGAGCTAGAATAAGAGTTGGGAATAATAAAGGCATTTTTTTGATAAAAGGCTCTAAGGGGTTGAAAAATCTGCATTATTGAAGGTTTAAGCATAACACGTTTAGATTTAAGCATTTTGTGGAGTTGACTTTGGGGGGTGAACAGGCGTGGTGAAAGGGAGTGAATTCGGGTGGTCAAGAAGAGGGTGAACGAATGCTGATTAAGGGGGTTTAAGAGGAGGGTGAAAGGGGGTGAAGAGGGAGGTAAATGGTTGTACCACGCAGGCTTAGTCACGAGAAAAAGCTAGTATATACATAGCGCGTCTAAGACTAAGATTCCTAAGCGAAAGCTGATTACTATTCAACACGTAAACTTTCTGATGAGTTCCAGTTACTTCTCGGATAAAATAACTGTTTTGTTCTTCATATTATTTTTGGTTCTAAAACAATCTTTGTTGAGCGCCACGGTGAAATACAGCGCAGTTTGTTATACCGCTACCCTCTTTCATTTAGAAGTTGAGAAAATTGATTAGGAAGTAGAATTAAACTTTTACAAACAATATTATTGTTCTTATTGAAAGTAGGAAGAGATTTTATATGAAGTTCAATCCTACTACTATTTTAATGCTGTAAATGCGAAAGTTTCTGAGGATGTTTGTATGTTTGTTATTCACGCAAAAACTACTAAACTGATCTGGCTGAAATTTGGCACAGAGATAGATTATAGTCTGCAAAACACATAGGATTCTTTTTGTTAACCTACCACGCAGGCAAAGCCGTGTGCGGGAAGTCGTAAATAACAATTGTATCAATCCGTACATGATCTGCCAATCCGCATTTGGTCTATTCCTTCATGTTCCTAGAGGAGAATCGAGCCCAGCAGTGGGACAGCTATGGGTTGACACGATGATGATGAAATAAATTATTAATACACAACAAATACATTTTGATATTTTGTTAAAAGCATTAATTTTTTGCCTACTAAATAAAATGAGGTTCACAATTTGGCTGGTTTGAAGTCTTTTTCAGGATCTTGTTATCTTATTTCTATTATAAATGCGAAAGTAATTTTGTCTGTCTGTCATGCCCAAAACCGCCGAAATGATTTTGATATTAAGACAGGTTTTATACGGTCTGTGTCTACGGGTGGCCGACCGAAAATTACAGATAGGTCGACTCCAGTTTTGTTTCTTATATCTCAGTAACATCTCGGGTTTGTTTCTTATATTTCAGTAAAGTCTCAGTTTTGTTTCTTATATCTCAGTAACATCTCAATTTTGTTTCTTATAACTCAGTAACATCTCAGGTTCGTGTATGATATCTCAGTAACGTCTCAGTTTTGTTTTTTATATCTCAGTAACATCTCAGTTTTGCTTCTTATATCTCAGTAACGTCTCAGTTTTGTTTCTTATATTTCAGTAGAGTCTCAGTTTTGTTTCTTATATTTTAGTAAAGTCACAGTTTTGTTTCTTATATTTTAGTAAAGTCACAGTTTGGTTTATGATATCTCAGTAACGTCTCTCTTTTGTTTCTTATTCTCTATATATTTCAGTAACGTCTCAGTATTTTTTTTTATTTCGGTTAAATCTTAATAATATTCGACAAAAGGAATTCTCTCGCTAGGTATCAGCTTACACGGGAAGCCCTATTATGACTGTTTTGAGTTTGAATTTTGTAAAGGATAAAGATTTTTGTTTAATCAGCTTTCTTTATAACTTAGAAAAAAGTCTATTGCCAAAAGTATAACAAAAATGAACGCTCCCTCATTTAGAGTAAACATTAGAATCGCTGTGTCGCAAGTGGTATTGATGGTATATAATCTTTTTATCATTAAAAAATTCAACTTCAAATGACTTCCACGATAATTAAAATGAGAAAGTCATTAACAATATAGTCGTCACCAATTAAATTTAGTGGCTTTAACTCTGATGGCTCACTACGGGTGTCTCCTACTGAGGAGGCCTAGAGTATATCCCAACAGGCTCCTCCTATGTGGACTAGTGGAGGAGTTGTGGCCAACAGTTGAAGATTTTGGACATGACTTGACGATTTCTATCTAACGATAACCGACGATTTCAACTGTCGCTCATCTTTACTTTATTGATCAACTTGTTCGATTGCTTACAATCTAAACATACCGCCGTTCTATGAACGCTAAACTAGCTTTTGCGTTACAAACATCCATCCATTTCGTATTTATACAACGCGAGTGAAGCTACGTGCCAACCTTAGTATTAAAAGGCTCAAGGGTAAGAGAAATCACAGTCTTGTTAAAGTTGGAATATCTTCATCCAAGTTTATTACCTGATTCATGAACAACACTTTCTTAAGACATCACTCAACTCTCAGCAAGAAGCGCCCTTTGCAATGTATTCATCATGTCAGGATATTTAATAAATAACTCTCAATATTTGTCTAGTAGTAGTGTCTTTGCGAAGAATGTTTTACGGTCTCGAGAATAGTTCACTTTGGAATGATATGCTTTAACATATTTACGTATGCTTTCTCACAGATCCGTTCAATAGTTTTTGCGTTAAAGATTAACAAACATCCAACATATAAAACGGTAACAAAATTAAATACGAAAAAGATTCGCGTGTATGTGTATGTCAGAGTGTATTAGAGAGATATTGGTATAGAGACACAGGGTGAACCTATATGAAATACAGCTAATGTATGTGAGTGTGTGTATGTTGTTTTTCTAGTAGTCTATGTGTTTAGTACTTTTTGTGTGAAAGAGTAACAAACATCTATCCCCACTTTTTTTAAATATTAGTAAGATGAAGATAGGGGGTGTTAGTTTTTCTGCCTGTACATATGTCTGGAATGTTTTCTTTTGAGTTCGTACTTACGCTTCTTGTAATTTCATTTCGATCTTGTGTATGTATTTATTTCTTTTGTTTTAAGTATATTGTTTTAAGTATATTTAAGTAAATGTGATGCAAAATTTAAATGTAACCAATTATAAGTAGAAATGTTCTCCAACATTTCTCCGACAATTTTGACGAGGTTTCTTCTTGGCACAAAACTTTGGTCCTTCAAGCCGGATATGTCGGATAAATAATTATGAATATTTTAGCGATGACTCTTCTATATTTTGTTTATTTTGTACACAAATCTCATTTCCAGCAGTGCCCTTTTTGCGGATCCATTTTTAGATTAAAATCTTGTCATTTTATATTCTCTTTTCGACTGCGCTGTTCGCTAAAGTAGGAATGTCAGTTCTGTCAGTGCGTTAAGTCTTATGGAATTGTGCCAAGTTTGTGATAATCAACTGGTCTCACTGAGAATGAATAAAATAATATTTTCCTTACTGACCAGGATATTTAAAAGTTAATCTTTTCTTGTGGTGGTCTCTATATAATACATCTAAGTCTAAATACATATATGTATGATAGTTGTAAGAAAATAAATAAGTTGATGTTTAGTAACGTAAGGGTTTAACTGAAAATATTGTGATATAAAAATATCGAAATGTGTGCTTGGACACACAGTAGAAGTGAAAGTTGAACGGATAGGTGGAAAAACTAATCGCAACGGACTTTAGGAAAACCAATGTGAAAACCTGCCCGTAAAAGGCCTAACGCGTTTTCATGACAAAAACATACTTATACCTATTCGAATTGGAGTTTCACTCAAATATTAGAATTATTTATATCCAGTCACAACTAAGGTTTATGCACTGAAGGCAAATCATACTTATTCAATATATCGAGAGAATATGTAACACACCTTTCCGCACAATCCAAATACAATCTTAAAAATAATATTTGAACTCAAACTTGTCTTAAATTCCCAACTACCCGAAGAAATTCATATATTTTCTCGTATACTTCAAGCAGGGGAACAAGAAGCTTAAAGTTATTTTCATAAAAAGTGGGTAGTTTGTGTTTAAGTGTTAACTGGCTCTTGTGTTAGCGTTTGTTAGGTTGTTTTATGGTTCACTTCGTAACGATAATGGTGAAAAGCAGTTATCTTATATTTTGTGGTAATTCTCTTGAATACTACCGTCATAATCTTTATTGTCTAGTTCCTTAACGGCCTCGTGGCCTACAATTGTATTGCACACTGTTTGTTACTTGAACAACAATAAAAACTGAAAAATTGTACAATTTCGTCTTTTATGTATAATACGTTACTTATGTTAGGTGGGTAGGTGATAGGAAAGGGTGGTTGGTGTTTTTATTTAAAATAAAGATCTGTTCTTTGGTTTAAATTAAACCATACATTGAAACAACTTAATTTGTTATTGACAGTATTGAAGTTGCCAAACAACAGTGTATTTTGAATGTATGGTATTTAATGTTATTTTATATTTTG
>DWJZ01001968.1:0-21020 GCA_018249125.1 Asbolis capucinus
TTTCCTGACGATGTTTTTCTTCACCGTTATAGCGAGTGACATTCAAATGCTTAAAACGCACATAATTCCGAAAAGTCTTAAGTGCGCGTCCTGGGATTCGAACCCGGAACCCCCGAGTAGAAGGCCGAATTCTTAACCACTAGGCTATCACCGATAGATTAGTGTTGGTTGACATATGCATATGCTACTTTTTATCAACCTAGCACGCGGACGAAGCCGCGGGCGGAAACTAGTGAGTGTATAAAAATTAATCTAAGAATTCAAAAAACGTCGATAATGTACGGGAAACTGTGAAAAATAAATAAAAGTACAGGAAAAATCTAAACTCTAAATGCTGTTGGTGTATCTGGGGTAATTCTTTTAAATATATTTTTTATATATTTTCATATTTTGTTAATGATTTTATAGTGAAATAGGGACTTATTATTGTCCCAAAATGTTGATTTTCGTTAAATGAGCTACTGGTTCCTAAAACGCAATTAACAGGTCTCATTTCATTTCAACAGTTTTCATTTCATTTCAATTGTATGTCGTTATTTGTACCGGTTGTTTCGGCAATGTCCTGTCTCTTTCTCTTCCCCGCATGGGCACTCTATTACTTCCACCCTGGCAGGCATCGCGTTAATGACACCCCAGTCTACTTGTTACATTGGGCGACGGTGATCACTTTCCATCAGGTGACCCGTCTACTCGTTTGCTGTTTATCACATTAAAAAAACTGTTAAGGAACTCATAAAAAGTATAATTAAGTTAATCAAAACATACATAGGACCTAGCAGTAGAACAGAAAGGTGTTTCTTCTTCTCTGTTTTTAAAAATGGATCAAAAATCCTGACTCTACAAACTCAAAAGGTGACTAACAAAAATTTTCGAGACCAACCTTATAGGCATCAAGTTCTCTGGTCAAGTCTTCGTCAGAGTACCCCTTCATAGCCTTCGTAGCCACTGGTCCCATATAATTGTTGACCACAGCAAATTCGAAGAGAGATAGGAACACGAAGACAGAACAAGAAGACATCCACACATCTATAGCTTTCACGTAGGATACTGGAGGCAAACTCTGCTGGGACTGGGTGTTCTGAGTGGCTGAAATTAATAATTACAAATGATTAGTAAATACCGTTTCGAAAATGACATCAGGCTGTGAGACAAGTGTAGGTATGGGTGAGGGTATGAGGCAGTCGCGTAGTTAACTTCGGCGGCATCCGGGGCAGAAGTAGGTGGAGGCACCCGGTGCAGAAGTTGGTGGTGACATCCCATCGAAAGTTAAAAAGCAATCTTCAGAAATAACAGAATTTAGGTTTCTAAAATATTTCTCTTTCTTCTACACGTTTAACAATTCATGCCAACCACTTCAGAAACAAATGAAAAATGATGCAACTGAGATGCCACGGATGGCGACTGTGGGAGGGGAAATCTGGGTTTGGGAGAATCTCCCAGCGTAAGTGTAGTCCTGACCTAGTGCTTGTGGAGGAATCCTCGAAGAAGACAGCTTTTTTTAATGTCTATGCACTGTTCTTAATGCTGAGTCACCGGGTCAATAATAAAATGAGTTGCAACTCTGAAATCACTGGTTACTCACACTTAATCACTCATCTGCTGCAACTTGGTGATCAGCTTAAATTTGGACTTAAGACTACAAGCTTTAAGCCCCAAATACAAATTTCTAGAATATTTCTCATAAATTTAATGTTATTTCCTAGTCCATGTATATTATTTCAATCACATACCTAAAGTAAGTAGTGATGTGACTCCTAAAGTGACTCTTGCAGGTATAGCCTCGGGTTTGATCCAGAAAGATATCCATGACATGACGACAATTAGAGCCGATGGTATATACGTGTGGAAAAGATGGTAGCCGAGACGACGTCGCAGGTTGAATACCACGGCTAGACATGTGAAGTTACCTGATAATTAAGGTTACATTCTTTATTAGTCTTCCTGTATAGGTTATGCGCTCTTGGCCAGCGTGGTGGACCCTGTACCTCTCACATTACGGGTGGAGACAAATCCTGTAGTAGGACTTATGCAGTAATTTCCTTTTTAAAGATGTTCAATAAAGTTTTTATTATAATTATTTATTTAGTTATGGGTGGCAATTACGATTTAGGTAAACCAAAAATATGTGATTTGTAGCGCTAGAAGTTGGTCAAATGTAGATAAAAGAATCAAATCTTTAACGATTTTACAGAATTTTTAACATCAGATTTTCTAATAATACGAAATTTTGAAGCTATATTTGGTATAGTGAGAAAATCTGCATGTTGAAAATGGCAAGCTTATTGAATAGCATGGCAGGCCATAGTCCCACTCTTGCGAAGTGTGGAATGCTAGTACATTCATTCTGCAATTACTTTAGTTACCAAGACTTCACAGGCCTTCGGGAACTTTATGAGGAACTCTCTGGCGTGCAGATTTTTCTTCACGATATTTTGCTTTCAGTCAGATCTTTCGAAAGACCATCGTTCAAACCGTTAGTCCAACACATGGACACTACAACTCATACTCAGGAAGCCTACAGCATATTCCTCCACACTGCTTTGTGCACTGCGAAGTGTTGAAGGGGCTATCGGCCAACGCAGGTGCCGAAAGTTCTTATGCCAACTAAAAAAATTTGTTGACTTGACATCTACCAATATTGCCTGGAACGGATGGGCTTAGGTGCCCGAAGAATTGATACCCTCTTAAAATGTTTGCCACTTGTCACCCATCTCTTACCGACTGCGCCGGTTGTACCTTATTTTTGATCATTCAATTACAAGCCACCATACTATGAAAGCTGCCACAAAACTTACCCGTGGAATACTCAATAGTACAGTCAGCAGTATAGTTGTTAGATATGTCCAACTGGGGCAACTCGATGTCTGGGTTCACGACCAAAGGATCTGTCATGTTCCATATAAACACCAGGTCGTGAACTGTGTGTGACACTGAAATTATATATGAGTTTATAAACAAGACAAAATTTACTGGGACAGCAGCAAATGTTGTTTGTTGAATAAAACGAATCGCCTGCGTGGGAATAAAAAGTATCCTACGAGTCAACCCCATTGTACAATCTAAAAGAGTACCCAATTGTATTTAAATCAGTCTAGTAGAGTCCGACTCGCCGTAATAATTGTCACCTGTTATCCCGAGGGAATAAAGCTGTTTGCCGGGATATAAAACTATCCTATATTTTAAGTTCCATCAAACAATAGATATCTACAAAATTTCATTGAAATTGGGTCAGTGGTTTCGGATAAGCGTAAATTAATATCGTGACACTGGATTTTTATATGCTTTAAAAATGTATTCATTTTTTGCCTTTGAAGAATCATACTTCACACAATGTTTGTTATATGTCTATTTTTTGGATATAAATCAAAGATATAAATATCTAATTATGTTGTTTTAATTATCCGCACGACTGTATTTTTTGTATTCCAAATGCGATCTGATTTATATGTATTCAAGGCTTTTAACAGTCGACGCATCAGTATACTTTTAAGTGTATTGATGTCCATGTCGCAATGACGATCAAGTCTACGTGCCTCGTCTTCTCGTTTGTTGGGTATTTAAATAAAACTATACTTACAGCTCTCTATCATCATGGAACAACTTTGCGTATCGTGAGGATATGATTCAAACTTCATTGCACATGATAGGACCAAAGTTAATCTGAGAAAAATAAAGTGATTGGTTGAAAAGTGAAAACGAGGAATTAAAATATCAGAATGTAAAATTAAAATTATTAACGTTAACTGAAGTTACTTAAGTAATAATTTCTTATAAAATTTGATATGTTATAATAATTGGGTAGTATAAACCAAGAACCTTCCATTTAAAAAAAATTAACGAATATGTTTCTTAGAACAAAACTTAGCTTCGAGATTGTGCTTCCAACTTGCTTTTTTGACAAAAAATATTCTAGAGATATATAAAGTTATACCTCGGTCACGATTTGAAATATAATTGCGTATAAACTTGTCAAGTTTCTAAGGTAATAGTCGCGGCCGAGATATAAATTTCGC
Organism: Asbolis capucinus; assembly: GCA_018249125.1. Classification (NCBI taxonomy): domain Eukaryota; kingdom Metazoa; phylum Arthropoda; class Insecta; order Lepidoptera; family Hesperiidae; genus Asbolis; species Asbolis capucinus. The sequence continues at coordinate 4,014 of DWJZ01001968.1, forward strand.
TTTCGTAATTTGTAATTAATTTATTATTAGCAATACCATATATGCAAAAATAGAGAGTTCACTACTTACTTCGACATATATAGCAATGTCTTGTCATGATACAACCATAAGTAATGGTTGGGTATACTCATTTCATGAAAGGTGACCTTCTTTGCGTTCTTGAAGAAGCAGTCTGGTCTCCATATTTTATTTAGCCATTCCACATCCAGGATTCTATACTCTTCATGCATATTTTCTGGTAACCGTAAACGAGGATCTCTCCAGGACTGCGCAAGAAATATATCAGCTACATATGTCTGAAAAACAAAACATATCTATTTTATTTATACGGGAAGCAAATTTTTTTTTATCATTTTCACCGACTGTTTATTTTCGAGCGTATACGTAGGTATGTACCAGTATATATGTTTGTCCATTTCTTTGTCACGCTGTAAAGCCTAAACAGCTGAACAGATTTCGATATATCAGGTGTTGTTGAGTTTCAAAATGGCACCCGTTTTAAAAAAACAAAGGGGAATGGGTTTGTTTTTTTGGTACTATATGAATTTGATATCGAATGAATTATCTTGAAAAGACCATTCCAAATTAAAGTACGGAAAGACCGCTACGTGTTGGATCCCTACGCACGACATCCAAATACCTGAGTCCACTATCATTATCGGTGAATATTTTTGAAGAGATACATACATAATAACGATGATACAAATATAAATATAACATTCTACTTAACTTTAAGTAAATGAAGAACAGTTAGGAAGAGATTGTTTTATAGAACAGAGAATTAGATGATAAGCCCCTGTAAACATTAGGCGAAGAAGTTTTACAAGTAAAACTAATCCTTGAGGTATGCCTTGCTCTCACTTGGCCTCTGTGAAATCCACTTACAACCATTAGCCTTAGAAGCATCAATACATAATACTTTACAAACCAGTGGAGCATGCTCAAACTAATCCTGCTAACGTGTAACTCGAAACTTTTCCATAACATTATCTTCCATAATAATTCTCGACTGTTATGGAATCAAAGGCCTTTTATAAGTCTGTTAACATATTATAATAGCGATTTTATTGACTTGCGTAATAAATATTGTGGTTTATGGGAGTGAGAAAATATTATGAAATAAAATAATGTCAATCCTTAATTAGGCAACTAAAATAAAATAACCAGTTTCAAGAAATATTAACCGTAATTTTCAAATTGGTATATGCCATTTTGGAAGAATTAAATTTTATCATTCAACAAATGAAACGCTTCATAGTACTTTACGTAATAAATGCATAATTTTAAAAAGATCTCGTAGTTAATGTTATTGTTACTGACATTAATATATCTTATATAGTAGGGCAGATGTCATACGTTATCCTGAAATTTTTGCAGCGCAGCTATTATTGAAATACTCATAGTATAAATAATATATGTCTTCTTTGTTCATTGGACGACTTTGCCAATTTTTAAGATTGATTTTAAAGAAAGAAATGATTCTGTGAGTAAGACGAAAGTGAACTAAAGATAGAGATGAAATGGAAGATAAAAACCGCAACTAGAAAGTTTCATAGATATGTATTGTAAGTAACAGCAATATTAAGACTCAGAATAACCATAACGACTCACCATGCTTTCTTCGTTAATAGAATCTAAGGAGAGCACTGTGACATGGAAATACACTATTGTTGGCTGTCCCAGCTGCTTCGGTGCTTTGTTCTTGTCATAATACTTGGCTTTCACTGGTAGTATGTCACGAAGAGAAAGACTAGACTCTGTTCTCACCTCCATTTCTTGATACGATGAATTTGCTCTGAAAAATAAAGAATATGAATTCAATTATTAAATTCTACTATTATATAGCAATGTTTCAGTTTTTACGAATAATTAAGCACTTACAATTAGTGTAATATTTAAAAATACCTGCATATTTTAAAATGCATTTCCATATAAATTTTATTATTCCAAGCAGCTTTATTGTCGATATGTTCATAGTAAAAGGTTTCGATGTAAACTCTATTTGTTATAAAAAATACTTAAAAGTAAATATCCAATGGAAATTTTAAGGTTTTTATGTTCGGTAAAGTTTCTAACGTGTGTGTCTTTTTGTCTTTAAGCCTCCCACATGATTTCAGTAATTACGTCAGTAGGTATTTGAATTAAAAATTCTTACAATGTAAATGTTCACCAACTTTCAATCTTTAACTTATTACCAATAACTGCAGTTGATATTCCAAAGATTTACTTACAGAAAACTCACCGCTGCTTGGACCTTACTCGCGTCTGTTTTCCTCAACCATAACAACAGCATTGATAAAAGTAAATACATATCTACTTTTACATCCATCTTCTTCTATAACACTCGAGTCTTTTTCTCGATCCCTTGTAGTCACTTTTACACTTCTAGGAAATCATGTTCTTGTAACATTAACACTTCTGCTAAAACGTCCGTTTTTTTATACTTTGGCAGTATTGCGCTAGCATTGAGGACACTTGTATAGTTCATTTCACACTTTGTCATAAAAGTATTTATTTTTCTAAATTACTAAACAGTTTTCATTAAATTACACTAAATGTTCAGTCAAGGTTCTCGAATACATGGTCAAATAGTATTTTCCTCGATTTTCACGTAGGAAAAAAACACTCATAAAAGAACTGAGTATACAGTGTATTATTTTCTTTTACTGTAGTTTTCTTAAATCTTTAATTTATATTGGGTTATTTGTTTATTCGTTGATTATAATTTTCAACTTTCGCAGTACTCTTTTATTTTGCAATTGTAAGTGCTGCATACATTTTTCTCAGAAACTTATTTCGGACGTAAGATAAAACTTCACTGGAGTTCAAGACTGTATTTCAGATCTACATGCCCCTGAAGTCACTAACATAGCGTATAAAAACCAAGTTACCCTTGAGTACGGTATTTTTCCGTTTTATTTATATGCTAGGTTTTTCTCTAACACGTATAATCTCCTTACGGCCGTTGTTTGAACTTCTAAAGCCTTGTCACTTACCAGATCTACTTAGGCGTGTTTATGAAGTTGAGGTATGGTTTCAAAGTCGATTTATAAAGATTTTGACGACTTCCTTTAATATCACGTCCGTAAAAATGAAGGAAGTTTGATTTTAAAAGCAAATACTTTTACAATAACAAATGCTTCAATAAGAGAAATCAGTGAAAATAATGAAAAAGAAGCAAGAAAAGACATTACGGCATTGAGTATTTTACACTACACATATGTATAAGGCCAAACAGGTGATAGACTTGAAAGGTTTCACTGACGACATCGGCAAAGGTTGACATCGCGGTTTATAGCGTAGAAACTGTAGTAGATCTTCATTCTATAAGAATGGACATTCTATAAGAAGAACTATACAAGGATGGAAAATCTTCTATCAGGAATGTTATGGACTTCAGAAAGCTGTACCCATACTATTGCATATCCGAAATACAATTCTATCCTGCTAATATTATAAATGCGAAAGTTTTTGAAGATGGATGGATTTTGTTCCTCTTTCACGGAAACATTACAATACGGATCAAAATGAAATTTGGTACAGATATTATAGACGGATAATAAATAGGTTTATAAACTCAGAAATAAAGATATATTAATTTAAAATTATTGAACCATATCTTGAAAATAGAACAAGTTGAATCTGACGCATTGCAGTTAAGTATTTTGCTGAGTAGGCGATTCAACTACAATTTAAATTGTAGTACTTTTTTACTTATCTTATACTACGAGCCATTATAACAGTTCTATACTGTAGCCTGCTTGTGACGGCATGTGATGGCAAAATTGTTGTTTTTAGATAATGGATGGTACTTGTTTCATAGATTTAAGGCTTTATTATAGATTGTTTTTATAAATATATTTTGTTATTAACTTTGTAAGGACTTTATATTGTTAAAACTAATAAATATAAGGACTTTATATTGTTCAATTTTGACTTTCGTTAAGATTCAAAAATCTTAAGACGAAACAAATGCATTTTATTTAATTACCTATATTAATTATATGTAATGCAGTTTTATGAAACCGCATTAGCAATAATCTTGGTTTTATTTTAGTTGATTTATTCTAAACTGAGTGAAGAAAAGGAGGTTGTTCCTGTGTTTTCTTATTGTTACGTGAAAACGTCTTACTGGTTATACCAATTTTGATGACTCTTTTTTATTCGAAAGCTAGTATTTGTCACATAATTCCATGTAATTTCTAGCGACATCTGACTTGAAGTTTTTGAGTTCTAATAGGCTGTCTCTTTTTGTATCTCCTGTCTCTATTTCTGTCTATAAATATGTATTTATTATCATAAATATATTAAAATGTTATTCAGCTACAAAAATAGTATAATCCCCGACATAAGACTGCAGCGTACTTACGTAGGGGTATGGAACTGTATGGCTTCATTACCAATACGAACAGACAGACAATTTAATATAGTGTCAACGCTGTTCGCTTATGCTAAATGGGGAATGCCCTATTAATATTATAAATATGAAACTTTGTGAGTTTGTTACTCCTTCACGCAAAAATTACTGAACGGATATGTCTGGAATAGCCTTCTTTTTATCAACTCATCATGGGGGTAAAGCCGCGGGCGGACAGTAGTACTAAATATCGGCTTTACCAATGAATAATATTGTTATTATTTAAAAAAAAAGATACACTTCAATTACACATTATCAAGGATCATTCGAAAAGCACTCGCCAGATGTCGCTGAAATTTAAATTGGGCTACATGACAAACAACTATCGAACGTAACAGAATTATCAAAATTGGTACACCCAGTAAAAAGTTAAGAGGTAATAAATATAAAAAAACATAGACGTATTGAAAACCTGCTCCTTTTTCTAAGCATTTATTTTACTTGCAGTGTATGTTTATATATTAATTTTCTTACGGGTCAAATCCTGCAAGCTTAATTAGACCCACTTCCTGACACTATGGGCTGAAATTTTGCATAAACCTTCCGTCCTGATGACAATGCATTTTTGCGATAAGCATGGCCTGATACTACATTCAGGATTGGCAGACAAAGAAACTCCTCAATGGTTAACGATACAGTTATGTAGTGTTTTTCTTCGTATTAAGAAGCTATAATTAAAGCTTGTGTTATTTAATATTTGAAAAAAGCATATTTTTCATTGGATTAAATAACTTAGCACGTGTGCACGTGAGCAAGAAAATTAGCTGAGAGGCCGAGTAGAATAACTTCCATAAATTTCTATCCGCTTGTGTATCAACTGCTTTAGAATATGTAATATTGCTCATGATTACTCTATACAGAGTACGAGTAGAATTAAAAATGAATAAAATTCTATTTTTTTATACATTTTTGGGTTGGCTTTGCGGACCAGTTTGCGTGATCCCAGGACCAACAGCGGTCCACGGACCGCCGGTTAAAAACCACTGCTTTAAAAATACATGAAGTAAATTATTCATCAACACTATATGTATATATTTGCTAGTAGCCCTACTGTGGAACATATTTTGGAAAAGTACAAAATTCGAATATTAATTATCCTACTAAAATTATAAATACGAAAGTTTGAAGGTTTGATATAAAACAACTACTGAACGAGTATACGGTTTATGATCTGAAATAACACATAAGCTACTTTTTACCAATATTTGGTAGCAAGCGAAGCTGCGATCAGACGTTATTTTCATATAATAATGTTTACTTTAATTATATGTAATGATTTAACTTTATAACTTATAGTAAACAGGAGCGAGTAGAAGCATCATATTTATCGAAATTTTAGTACTATGTACACTGTCAATCCATATTAGTGAATCGTTAATTATATTGCTAGCGAATTCCCGGACAAAAGATACACTGGTGATGTAAAAATCATGTGCATGTGTGTGTTTTTATGTTATCTGTTCAGCAGTTTCAACTTCAGCTCTTTTCTAGTTACAGGTATGACGAATTTTTTATTTTTTATTATATTTGTTTGAGGGTATTTCGTTAAACCTTATTCAGTATTATGCAAGATTATACTTATATCTCATAGTTTTAAGTAGTTTTTGTTAGTTTTTAGTTCGTAAAAATACCTGCATAAAAGTGTTAGAACAAAATATGTATGTATGTGTTAATACCACTGTAAAAAAATGTTACAGACACCACTCATAATTTTTTTTTTGGTCAAATATATTTCTGTCTGGCCCAAGTATTCGCTCAGCACTTAGAGTAACTACTTACAGAAAAAATCTTTTATGTTATATGATATTTACTTTCTTATCTTACTTTAAATTGATTCGTTCAATCCAGAACAAATCAAACATTTTAATGCTTTGACTGGTCTAATTCATGCACAGTACATCCTCATATTCATATTCAGTATTAATTGTAACATATATTGAAAAATGTAGTTACAAATGCTGCAGACTAGAAAACGTTTCGTTATTCTAATCTAACCGTGCACTAATTGCTAGTGGCTCCCTCTATAAGTTTAATCAAAATGGCGACCTAGTTATCTGAATGAAAAAATAATGATATTGTCGTACATTTGAGACAATCTTGACTTTGTAAAATTAATTTAATAAATTAACTTTGACTTCTGCAAGCCCTATTTACGTTTCCCTCTATTTACAGACAACATAAAAGAAAGAAACACTCGAAACAATCTCTCTGTTCAAATTACCGACAAAAATTATATATAAAAAAAATAAGAAAAAATATATATCTTTTTGTATCATGAAGTAATATGTAATTAAAAATTATTGTAAATTTAAATGAAGGTAACTAAAATGTAGATTCATATAAAAAATTAAGCAGTTTAGAAAAAATATTTTCGGAAAGCTTATAAAGGTTGGTAGACACTACTTCATTTCTGATATATACTATCGATCGCTTTGTCTAATCTCATTTTAATTATGTATTACCTAAGTACCTAATTGATTACGGATTGAGTTATGATAGACATAGCGTCTATTATATCTACACCACACCGATTGTATAAATCACAGTCACAGTTATTAAGTAATATTATAATAAAATGTTTATTAAATTTATCAGTCCACATTATTTAAAGATTCGCGGAAACGCGCTAGCCATCTACTGCGCGCATTGATACTGAAATATAAACTGAAGAGTAACGTGGAGCCTCAGTACAAGCGGGCGCGGAAGCGGGTTGACTAAAGTAAGGTTATGTTTTTTTTAACAGATTCTATGAGTAAATGAAATGATATAGATTAGGCATTATTTTTTATTCATAATTTATTTCAAGTTCGTCACATTCGTAGGAGCTTATATACAATGTAAAAAATTACGTAAAATCAATCATGCCTCAGTAGTATAATAGTTTACTTATAGACTATGTTTCAAAAGCCTAGCCTAGCTGTAGGACAGCCAGGTTTGCAATGACTTCCCCTTTATAACCAGTATATGGATACCCAGTTGCCTTGTGGAAATCGCGGGTAGTGAACTAATACATACCGCTATCTATCTAAAACTATTTTATGAAAAACTTAGTATGATCAAGGAACAGAGTATATACTCGGCAAAGGACCTTCTGGGAACAGGTATAATCATTGCTAATGAAAAGCAGGACAGGACAAACTTGTACCGAAAAACAATCACACTTATTATCGACGGAACGAGCAGTGTTGGCCTCAAGGAACATTAAATACTGTGATTCTGTGCTTAAAAAAATTAAATATTTTAAATCTATAACTATCTTATTGTCTTTATCACATTTTTTTTATATTGAATGCTGCCGTCTCATTGTTATCTGACACGTCTTGTTTCCTCTTACTCTGCGGTTATGTGCCTATTAATAGACATTAAGAAACTAAGGGAACTTCCTAAATGTCTTCAAATCAAGAGCGTTTGCCAAATTAGCGCGCTTTGGCACTTAGAACACATAGCAGCTTAACATTAGGCGGGATTGTGCTCAAAGACAAATTAATTGAATTGGGAAGAACTCTCAGATGCGCGGGTTGTCAAGAAGTTTTAGTTCACCGAACAGAGTAATAAATACATTTCTAACACTCCTGAAAATTAAAGGTGAGAAAAACCAAAATGCTGAGTGCAATATCTTAGTGAAAGACTAAGTAGCCGATTAATTCCCTTTTTTTCAGTAAATAAGTAATTTATTTAGTCCTTGTTTTAGGCTATATTGCATTACAAACGGAATATTTTTTTTATATCCTATAAATTTGTGCGGCGATCGTGATGTTAACTAAAGATGCAGTCTTAGATGGTAGAACGCAATAATATGTTCTAATCGATTTTTTTCAAATAGACTTCATCTAAGAGAACCTCATAACTCGATTTTGGACAGCTGTTTTGGTGATACATTATGGATATACGAGTAAAGCCGACACGAAAGTTAACCCCAGAGGTCATTTTAGTATAACGTAATGCAATTTAGGTGGAGGAAAGTCTTGTATAACGTGTAAAAATGATATATTACAGGTTAAAGAAAGGGCAATCGAATTATACTTTACATTTTTTTTCTTAATTTTGCGTTAATTTCAGCAGTTTAAAAGTGTGCATAATGGTGTATCCCATCGTAATTTAAGGCAAAAAATTAAGGTAGGGGATCGCAATAAATTGTTACAGTGAAGTAATTAATGGGAGGGAGGTTTAAAATTTTCAAAAATTACGTTACGTACTTAACACTTGAACGTCCCTTTATCTAGACAAAAAGGCCCTTAAAATTTTTACCACTAGCGGTCACTCCTACTGATCGAGCCCGCTGTTACATAACCGTATCAATCAGTTACGATCGTCACAAGCCAACGTTGAGCGCTTCTATAGATAGACACAAAATAGGCATAAATAACAATAGTATATGATTTCGTTAGCAAATTCAGTGGAAATTTATCGAAAGACCTTACGCATTCTGTAATGGGATTAGCCGGTGTGTGACCGACTTTATTGAGACCAGACCTTGGGCTATTTCATGCCGACCCATGTCGCATTGTCACATGCGATACTTGTCATCATGATTAGATTTTGAAATAGCCGATAAACAAGCACATCAGACATTATGTTAAGCGGTCCCATACACCCAAACGGAACCATTGCCTATACACGTCAGAAAAGTCATATAAATAGTAAATTTATGTTATAGGTTTCTATACAGTGTGCAAATTTGATGGGGAATTTTTCCTATACAAATTGACGATTTTTTATGGGAAAAATTCCAAATCGCATTTGCACAGAGTATATGGCAAGATTTATGGAGCGGTCAATTTTAGGATCGTTTTTTTTTCTACCTCATAGACATTAAAAAGATTCCTTTCTGATGGTTTTATTAAGGTAGCAATCTGCGATAAATTTAGACAATAAGTTTCTACTTTTTTTAATCATTGCAATAATCTAAAGAACTAACGAAAGCCAATAAGCAATTGTTAGTCAAGCACCCAGTCGGAAAACTAAGACGTTTGCAGTTCAGGTGGGTGGCAGCTAGCTAAACGAAGTTCATATAAGACAGATCAGATATACTAACTGCAATTTTATATTCTAATTTTATTTTTTTTTTTAAATTACTCGACCTGGTATATTTTTTTATGGTATTGAATTTTTAATTTTGATTAATGGTTCAAAAACAACCTTCTCACATGGACGTATTCCTAATTCGGATATGGACCCTATAAAAAGAATTATAGTTTCATATATGATTGATATGTGAAGTGACAAATATAAAAAAATACTTTTAAAACACTTTTTGAAGGTGGTAAATAAAAAATCTATTTCTGTACATAGCATATATTTGAAAAAACAAAATTTGCCTACACGCATACAATAAAAATTTACATTTCCTATATATTTACAACTTGAAATACCGTATATTTACAAATACAATTAGACAGTGGCGTAACTAACCAACTAGAGCCCGTGGCAAATTCATTGCAATGGGGTCCCAAGAAACATAGCCACAATATACAAAAAAAATGATGTTTTTTACTTTTTTTCCTAATTTTTGGTTACTTCTGAGTTCGTAGCCTCTTGAGGGGGCTCAGGCCAGGGGGCTCAGGCCAGGGGCCTGTGGCATTTTGCAAGCCTACAATTACGCCACTACAATAAGGGCACTAATAAGTAGTACATAATTGAATTTCTACAATAACGATTGTCAGCTTATCGGTTTGTTTGGCTTTGAAATTGAATCAAAGGAATATGTAGAAAATAGAGAGTTTCTATAATGTATATTCAAAATAAAGTTATATTTATTATGTACATTTTAACTAAAATCATTCTGTATATATTTTTATTGGGTATCTTGTTATAACATATTTTTTTGGATATCTTGTTATAACATTACACAGACGAAAGTTTTTATCATTTTAATAAAAGTTATAATCAAATGGTTTCTCAAAATAGTACTTATAAAAGTTTATCATTACGTTTTTTATAGAACAAACTAACGCTTAGTTTTGAGTCAAACGGCCGTGTGTGATGTCCTGACATAATTTATTTTTAATTATTGATAGAAGTCTTGCATATTTGATAGATATTGGTGAATTAAATGTTTAATGTGGTGGTTTTATAGGAAAACCCCGATATCGGCACTAGTGTGTTCATAACTTTTAGATACATGACAAATTGACTATATCAACGATAGAAAATAATAAGGACGTAACTTTAAGAGTAACTCATAAGGACGTAACACTAAAGTAACTCATAGGAGTTACGCCTTTTTTGTTCATTGTCTAAAGGCGACATATATAGGGTTTTTTTCCTTATTGTTTTCTGTCGACGATATATACATTGACAGCAAAAATCCAAACCAATGACGCTCACTGCAGATTTTCTTTCTCTCTATCCTTCTCTTCTCTCGTACTCTCTCTTACCCCATCAATCGTTAAAAGCAAAAGACAAAATCTTCGCAAATAACACCATATGGGTTTCTTATTTAAGAATATATTTATATTTTTTTATCACTACGTTTTTAACAAACACGCCAACCACTTTACGAAAGATATGAAAAACGATGCCACTGAGAAGTCAAGCATTGCCTTATGAAGGAATTCTCAAAGACAGCTGTGCTAGCGATTTTATGTAATGTTTTTGCATTGTTCTTGTGGCCCCCCCCTCCCTATGCCACTGGCGGTTATTGTTACTGGTGTATCTGGCATCTGTGGAAGTCATTATTAACTCTTCTTGATTCAACAGTTTCAACGTAATACTCCTTCTTTCTTCGTTTTACATGTTACGAAAAACGAGTCTGTTTTTCTACTTCTAATCACTTCGTCTTTAGCTAGCAACGTTGGACATCTTTTATGTTTATGAGTGACGGTGAGTTCCATAAAATAATATCCAGTGGTTTAAAAGTTGGTCTGTCCTGAGTTCAAATCCGGCGCGCAACTTAATTTTCAAAGTTATGTGCGTATCAGAAGTTGATAATAACTTGATACGGTGAAGGAAAATACTCCACAAAATTCTCAAAGATGTCTGAAAACCACAGATAAATTCGCAGATGGCCAGCATGGTGGCCTGTACCTCTCACATTGTGAGTCAAGACCAGAACCCACCGAGGCAGATATGAATTGCAATAATTCGAATATATATATTGTAATTTTGTGAAGCATTATGAGTTTAATTTACGTTCGTTGAGTTATTCTTTTTTCCAGTGCCATATATTCTTTGGCACAGTGTAGCGAATGCCCAATCACTCAAGCCTTCTGGATTTTCTCTAACCATTGTCCTGTACTGGGTCCGTATATCTGACATTTTATTCGAACAGGCCCAAGGACTCTTTTTCAAAATATCTGATGCTTCCATCCACAAATAACTGCGGACAAATTTGGGATTCTTGAATTTCTCCAAATGGGCCAAATACCAAGTCAGTAAAATCTCAATTTCTTCATTAGTCCAACTATCTTCTTCTTCAACTATTTTGCTCTCACTTGGTATGTCGTTAAGCAAGTTCTCCTTAATGAAAATCTCTTTCAAAACTTCTCCAAACTGAGTATTTTCTGCTTCTAAAGTATTGCTTTTATAAAACTGTATTAAATAGTTCACTTTATTGAAAACTTTTGATACGGGTTCAGAAATATAATTTGCCAATTCTGTCCATAAATATTTCTTCTCGAATTTAGGGCTAATAAATTCGTCAATATTTTGCAAATAATATTTTAGAGCTAATTGTATTTTAGCATCGTCCATTGGGTAGTCTTTGTAAGTTCTGCTTTCTCCAGCTTTATTCGGATTCCTTGCATATTTAGGTTTTAGTGAAAGAATCTTCTCGAATAACGTAAAATATGGCGTTTTTGCTTTTGTCACATCTTCTGCTATTCCTTGTTTGTGCCTCTGTTTTAACTTCATAAACATTCTCTTGCAAGTAATAGGTTTTCTGTCACCAAACTTCGACGCTATTTCCGTCCACATTTCAATTGGTTTTATTTCTTTCCCTTTATGTGTTCTCAAGTAATTTAAGTAAAGGACCAGCAGTCGTCTTTTGATGCGTTTAGTCCATTTTGGTCCTGTTTTTTCAACTTCTTTTTTAATATCAATTATATCTTCTGGATATTCTATTCCTTCTGTATATTCTTGTACGATATTATCACCAGCTGGTAGCGTGTATTGTGCATTATTGAATTCTTCCCCCTCTGGTATAACAATTATTGTGTAGTCTTCATCTAAAATTTAAAAATATTATAATATTAATTAATATTAAATCTAAAAACATTATGAATATCTTTGAGCAACTCACACACGGCTATCTAACCCCAAACTAAGCGTTAGTTTGTACTATGGTAACCAGACAACTGATAAACAAACTTTTAATTACATTATTATATAGATATTTACACCCAGACACACAGGACAAACATTCCTGCTCATCACAAAAAAAATTAACCTGGGTGGGAATCGAACCCACGACTTTCGATGTAGCAGTCAGGTTCATTAACCACTAGACCAACCGACCTGTCCAATTATCATTTTATATTTCATGTTGGTTGTTCTGTAAAAATTTTAAGGCTCTCCCAATCTTACAGCTTAAGAATTAGATGCTTGGAACAGACGCGTCTTGTGTCGACCGTAATTTAAGTAAGGCAACAGCGGGCGAGGTCGTCAGGTGAATGGGTGACCGCTAGTGGCAAATTCATGAGCGCTACCGTGCTCCGGAGGGCACGTAACACCGTTTGTGCAGGTTGTTATCGTGTCGTTAAGCCTTGTCGGAGGCCTTCGGCGGCATAAACACTTGGATTGGCGACTAAACCGTCAACCAATCCCATCGGAGCAGCGTGGTGGAGTATATTTTAGTATGCATAATCCGTAATTAATGGGTTAAGGCCATCAGACAGATAACCAGACTGCAAAGGGCCGTAATTGCCGTTTAGATAACAATTTAAAAACTCACCTTGTAAATCATGCTTCATTTCAACGTTTAATTCACCGGGCTCAATTTCAACCTCCATTGTTTCAACATTTTCACCAAAATTCTTTTCACCTTCATTAGTAAATATTTCATCCATTAAGTTGAAATACTTCCAGGACACATTAACATGTGGATTACGTGATTTCAATGTTTTTAGTTTACGGTAGGACTTTCTTAGTTCCATAAATTTATCGCTGCAAGCAGAACTTGATCGGCCAATCTCATCTGCTACTTCTCTCCATCTGCTATTATCTGCTATTTTATCATGTAATTCATGATAATTACGAGCAAAGTAATTGATCAATGATCTAATATCCTTTGCAGACCAATCTTCATCATCAGTTTCATTCTTAAGCTCATTTTTTATCTTGTTTTTGATTGAACGGTATCCAAAAATTTTCTTGCATAATGTATAGTACGGCCAAAGTATTGGTTTCTCTGGCTTGCTTATTTCCCTCTTAACATAGCCCTTATAAACCTGTTTGAAGTTTCTGAATCTATGAGCACATTCAGCGGCAGAAATTCCAATCTGTTTAGATAATGTCTCCCATAGTGCTATTCTCTTGCCTTGAGATGAGAATTTATACTTATGTTTTAAGTAAAATTCTAAGATTTTGAATGCTTTAGCATCACCGGCTGGGGTTTTAGAATGTTTCATAAATCCCCGCTCATCGTAAATCTCATCGTCTTTACCATTTTCCAAAATTTCGTCAGTGTCGTTTATTATTATCTTCTTTACTGAAAAAAGGAATAAAGCACTGTTAAGATCGGAAATCACGTGTTATAATATTTAAAATAAAATTTTAGCAGATCAATTTCTGTACTTGGAATTCTGTCTCCCCTGGTTCAACTAATAGAGAATACTTTTAAAATGTTAGTCCACGGTATTTGTAACAGAAACTCTCAAAATATTTCTGACACAAATAAGTTGCCTAACCAATTTGGCGGGGATCCTACTATATTATTAAAAATAATAAATATTCAACTGTGGTAAATTTTCTCAAATAATTTCTATGTAGAAATCAATCCACAAAAATTTTATTATATGCATGGATTGGTACGCTTAACTAGTGACTTAACCTGTACAAGGTCATTGTTAATGTTTAAGACATTAAAGGCTTATATACGAATAGAGAATTTATACATAGTTGCTCACCTGCCATTTTCCTAGTTTGCTTGTGATTCTTAGTCTTTTCAGGGCTATCTAATAAATCAGTTGCCATTCCATAATCAAATATTCTATCAAACAAATCCATGTATCTCCAGTCTATCAACATATCTGGATTTTCTTTCTTATCGTTTAATATGGACTTGTATAATTTTACCAGTTCATCCCACTGATGTTTACAAGCCGAAGGAACGATTTTGCATTTCTCCCCCAAAACATACCAACATATATTACAGCAAACAGGATCTTTTAGCATTTCAGTGTTATCGTAAATATATTGTACTAAATCATCTACCAACTCTGTTTTCCACTTAAATAATTTTGTTGAGGAATATAAACTCTTCTTGAAATGCACTTCTACTTCTTTGGCAATTATATTGTCTAAAAGAATATCCATTGGCACACGATTTGTTAAATCATAGCCCCCTTTCATTAACACCTGGACATGTTCATTTTTGAGTTCAGCAAACTTTTCTTTACATTCAATGGCTTTTTTATCAAGGAAGCGGCCAACTTCAGTCCAAAGAAACATATTTGGAATAGTAACATCTTGAAATTCATGAAAACAATCAAAGACATATTTCAGTAGAAAAGTCTTTTCCATGTCACCCCAAGGCACTTCTTCTACTGATTGTTCATCTTGTTTCTTCTTAAATTGTGGTGACAGTCTTCTATGAAAGTCCTCATCATTTTTGAAAATTTCATCAAATATTTTCTTATATGGCCAAGTTACAGTATCTATACCAGTCTCCCGTTTTTTTTGTAATATTCTTATGTAGTGCTGTTTGTGATTTATAAAACGTCTGTGCCAATAGTCCACATCCTGTTCTCCCATTTCCAGTACAATTAACTCCCAAAGACCTCTTTGAGACTCATTCCTTTGAAACTTCTTACGGTGTTTTAGGTATAAATTTAGCATTAATTCAACTTTTTCATTAGCATCTGCAGTATTGGGTTGTTTTTGAGTAATTAAGATGCCAACATCACTACGTAGAGTTTCTGGAACACTTATTGCACACATAGCTTTTTCTTTCAACAATTCATCAATGATCTTCTTAGCTTCAATATTGTCATAAAAAGCCTGACTGCATATTGCGAAGTGAGGCCATGCAACTTGAGCACCTTTTCGTTTTTCTACAAACACTCGAGCATATTCATTCATCATACTTTGAAGTTTTAGCTCACATGAAATGTGATTTCTGCCAGGCAGCATTGTCTTACAGGCTACATCCCAAAGGTATTTTCTTTTTGTTATACCATTAATAAAAGCCTCCTTATTGTCTGTGTAAAATACAAGTAGCTTTCTGACTTCTTCATCAAGCCACTCTGCTGTAACATCCTCAAAAGTAGTTAAGCCAGTATCCCCAATTTCTTCTGTATCATCTATTTCTTCAATAATAAACTTGCTTTCATGTAAATCCACACTGTCATTATTTAAATATTGTGTAGCTTGTTCTTCTGTAAAAGGTACTGTTTCTTCTTCATTACCCTTTTCTTCATTTCTGCTTTCTGAAAAATATTATGAAATAAAGTTATATTAAAATATAAGTAGAATTAAATGATTAGTTACAAGGAATATTATTGTACAAAGCACATATTTGTAATGACTCAAACTTTATTACAAACTAATTTAATTATTTATTTTAATATATTTCTTCATGTATTTTTGTAAAAACCTTAAGTGTTTTTACAAAAGGAGGACTTAATATTTTGTGGCATTCTCTATCAGTCGACACATAACAGGATCAATAAAGGTACTACTTAACTTATACTTGGTGCAACTTGTATTGCAATAAATGTATTCAGTCATAAAAAATCTTTTGTAGGGTTTTCACCAACTCACATAATTGAAGTTATTTCCACTAAAGTACTCATTATATTTTTCCAAATTAGTTCTTACATTAAGTATTGATCAAAGAACAAGTACAAACTACAAAGAAATACAGCCATACCAGTCACACAAAAAAAATTAGAACACACAACATCATTCATAAATTCATATCTGACATTCTTAATTTCATCAAGGAGTTAACAACCTTTCAACCTATTTAAGTATTTACATATACTTTTATTGATTTTCGCTTTATGCATTTGTCACTAAGCACATAGCATAATTTACAAGTAAACATTTTGAAAAAGGTAATGGTACAAAAGAGTTCACAACTGATAAAACAGCAAAAAGGTTAATTCTCCTGTTTGTTACAGTTTGCTAGACAACGGATTGTTATTAAACATTCCAGTTGCGAATTTGCACCAAGTATATATGTATCATCACTGAGTATATATCACAAATTTCTGGCTCCTATATACACGGATGGCCCTTATAAGTAAAGAATCAAAATCATTCAACACAGACTTTAAAAGTTTTTATATTTTTCATACATGCTATAACTTGATAGGCCGGTTGGTCTAGTGGTTAATTAAAATGAATACAACCCTGGAGGTTGTGGGTTCGATTCCCACCCAGGTCAAACTTTTCTGTGATGAGCAGGAATGTTTGTTCTGTGTGTCTGG
>DWJZ01001969.1:0-21014 GCA_018249125.1 Asbolis capucinus
CCCGAAAAGTCAGAAGTACGTGCCCTCGGATTTGAACCCGGACCACTCGTTTCCGAGGCCGAATTTTTAACCACTAGGTTATCACCGCACAGCCTAACAAAAAGAAAAAGTTAACAAAAGAAATTGTAAATATTATAATCGTTAGTGTACATCTTATGATAAAATGTACTTTTTTTTTTTTTTAATAACTCACCCAATATCCATTCTCTCAGCAATAGGCAATGTTTCATGTTCAGGTTCTTCAGACCAATCATGTAGTTCAAGTCTTGCCTCTAACCAGGTATCAGGTCCTATCAAAGGACCTTCATACACTGGCCCGTCCACCTCCCCTATCAAACCCAAGCTGTCGCCTGGGTGGAGGCCAGCGTCGCCATACCCAAATCTAGGTGCAATTTGTAAAAGACAAGCTTCACCTTTGTACATAAGCTTAAGCGCCAGGTCCAAACCTTGAAGGATCTGCAATAATTGAAGGAACAACATTAATAAGTAGGTCTGATACCCCTAAGTGATAGGCATTGTAGAACCCTAAGATTTCCTTTTTAATTTTTGAACAGTTTTTTTAAATTTTTTTTATAATTTGGCATTTAAGAATACTCAAAATTTTCACCCTTCTATCACCAACCTTATTTTTAAATAATCATTTTAGTAATTTAATCAATGACAAGACAATGTTTGCCGGGTCAGCTAGTTACATATATATAATATATAATCCATGCTATTTCAAACACAGGGAATCCTTATATACAGACCAGATACACTTTAACGTATATGCCTGTCAAAGTTAATTTATCAGTGAATATGTCCTACTAAAATTATAAATGCAAAAGTGCGATGGATGTTGGTTACTCCTTCATGCAAAAACTACTAAACTGATGTAAATGAAATTTGACAGAGACAGATCGCAGTCTGAAATAACATAAAGGCTACTTTTTATCAATGTACCTACCACTCGGACAAAGCCAGAGGTGTAAACTAGTAGATAATAAATGTGCTTACAAACTACACCTGTGCACTAGGATTCCTTGTGTTGCAGATGGCAAAGGTTTGAAGAAAACTAAATAATTAGTGTTATAAACTACTCATAACCAGAAAATAAAAAATTGTCTAAAACACTTTATTGCAAGCGGTATTAATACCATAGTTCCATTATACATGTAACAATACCATAGTTACATTATACACAACAAAAATGAAAAAAGAAGGAAAATGATTGATTGATAAAAGTAATTCTTTGACACAATGAAAGTATTATCAAAGATTAGATATAAAGCAGAAACTGAGAAAGATAATAGAAAAACTGTAAACATGAACATGATTATATGTTTTGTACAAAACTTTCGCTTCCCTCATCTCAATTAAATGGGGAGGATACAATTTAGAGACAAAATAGGATTTCGCATACTTGAAATTAGAATATACCACAGTGCCTCATGGCCTAGTTTTTGCAGTGATTTCAGTCTTTGAACAGTCTTAGCATTTCTAAAAAGGTCTTTTTTTAGAAATGCTAAGACTTCATATTATACAAAGATAATATGTACAATCTGTTCATGATGAGGCTTAAATATTTAAGATAGATATTCATAACAATTAAACTTTAATAGCTGCATTACTCTCATTATATCTATAGTGGGTTTCCTTGTATTTGTGAACCAAAGTCGCAAAGAGGTTGATATTATTGCAAACAGTGCAATCACTGCACTGATTAGATTGCACTATTATGTCAGGTAAATATACTAGCTTAGCCATAATAATATATAATACAAATATTTAATACCATATAATACAATTAGATAACATTACGAATATCTAGTACAACTGACTCATTCAATAGGCAATTAGCAAATAAAGTCAAAGGCGTAAAAACTATGTAGCTAAATAACAATTAAAGTGATTCACCAATATCTATTCATGCAAATAAAGTTGCAGAAATTGTAATAATAAATACATAAAATAGAAATTTCTCATATAAATGAACAGATAAAATTTCTCTTTTAAGAAATTACCTTATAACTTATTAATCAATTAAATAATGCAAGTGCGTCAGACACTCCTGATCGTAAATTTTAAGACACCTTGATACTCTCACTAACAAACTTTTCCTATTACAGCTCTAGAGTTAAATTGCAATCATACAATATAGTCAATGTTGGTAAAAGTTCCTCACCTCATTATCACCCAAATATATCTTGATTTGGTCTCTCTTTTCAACAACTACCTCGTGGTCTCGTAATTTCACTTCATAACTTATCCTACAGATATCACTCCTCTGTGGTCTCGATCCATCTGAGTCATCACCAGTTTTTAGTATCTGTAGAAATGGCCGAAATTACTTTATTTTTGAAATTTATACTCTTTTACTTTGGCATTAACCCAATAATGGCCCACAAGACAGCAAGAGCCTCTCCACCTAACTGAAGAGGCCTAGAGTATTCTCCATCTAGCTGCTCCAATGCAGATTGTTGGAGGGCGGTGGAGTATGCTCTAAGCCTTTCTCATCTTTCTTAATATATCATAACTTGGTCATCGTTCATAATGGGCAGCCAAGACACAGCTTAAAACTACACCTAATATTTATCTTCTCCAGTCATTTTTATAGTGCAGGTTGATTTAAGAAATCAGAAATTTAATTGCCTAAAAGAGTAAAACGAGAGATGTAAGTTTGTTTTACATTGCTAATGAAGTGACTAGGTATTTTATAAACTTTAACCTTCAACTTTAATCAATTGATATTAAAAAATCTGATTATCTCCAGAAGCCATCTAAGCCATCTCAAGAAAAAAACTTAAGAAAACAGGCTTCTTTTATTGAGACAGCAAAGGAAATCCCCTAAAGTCCTATTAATCTAAATGAATACTTTATTAGTCTACTAAAAAATCTAGAATATTCA
Organism: Asbolis capucinus; assembly: GCA_018249125.1. Lineage (NCBI taxonomy): Eukaryota > Metazoa > Arthropoda > Insecta > Lepidoptera > Hesperiidae > Asbolis > Asbolis capucinus. The sequence goes on from DWJZ01001969.1 coordinate 2,888, forward strand.
AATAAACTAAATATTTAATTAAGATATATATACAATGTCATATAGATCCCCTTGCCACACACACAGTAGTTCTTTTTTTATTTTAGTTAAAAACAGAATAATTTCATAATAATATGGGAACTTGGGAAAAGAAAACAGACTGACATGTTAGTGTGACCTTTGATACTAAACTCCCAAAACAAACATTAAAGAAAAATGCATATCAAATGAAAAGTCAAGAAATAACAAGTATCTTTAAAATAATGCTAAATTTGTACCTATAAGAAACACCTAGACTCTTGTGTGTCAATTAACATATTTTAGAGATAAAAATTGAGAAAGAAATTTTAGAATTCCATAAATATTAATGAATTATCATACCTTCTTAAGTATAGCTCCTGACCCTAAAAGGTCTTGCCATTCATCCACTGGGGCAGGATCCGTTTGTTTGTCTTTTTCAATAGATGCAGCTTCTGCTAATTTAGCTTCTTCGATCTCATGAGCAGCAGCGGCGGCCAAGTCCTCGAACGAACTACTTTCAGACTTGTCAACTAAGGTACGCTCTTCTTCACTCATCTGTAAACATTATAATACGCAATAAAATAAAACCTCGTGATATGTTACGTTTAACTACGTAATCACGATTTTGTTGATGTGATATGAAGGGAAAGCGAAACTAAACTCGAATCACAAATATTATTCAAAACCTGCACTAAATTCATTCTATTAATCACCTTCAAAGATATACCAGAATTCAAGCAACCCGAAATTTCACACTAATCACAATAGCTATCAATAAATGCCATGTATTCAACTATCAGATACTTAATAATTCAAGGTTTGGAATGTCCGGATTCAAGAAAATACGTGCGATGATGACAATCAAACTTTCTGAATTATTTTTTACTGCATTTTCTGATTCTCGTAATGTTTTATGACATATACCACAAACCAGGTGACATTAATTGTCTCTTGTCAACACTCTTGACAATTCTCGAATGAATGATGTCGCTGAGCTTGAAGTTGAAGATATAGACGTTTACTTTAGTAACACAACGTCTAAGGTCGAATCAGATCTAGATGGGTTACATTTCGACACTTTGGGGTATAAATTAAGTCTATTTGTTTTTTGCTCGTCCTATAAAGTAGGGTTTACAGTTTTTACGCCCTTTGTGCCCCAAGGTAGCAATTTACAAACACAGAAATAAATTAAAAAAATGAATTGAAAGAATTTGCTTGTGTGTGTAGTATTCTGGTGTTAGGTTGATGGTGTTTTTTTTTACAAACCGGCGTGGCATAGCAATATGCATCTCATCGCCTGCTCAGGTTCTTGCTTATTGGATGTATGACAAAATCCAAAGCCATTAAATTTTTAATAAAAAAAAAGATTAGCTTGTCATTGTCAACTGTCAAGTCAAATTGTCAATGTCTATTTTAGCAACGTCGGTTCGTTTCGCCGCTAGCTTATTGTAAATTTTATAATATTTTTGTAATAATAATTAATATAGAATAATCGGCACTATTTGGAATTAAACTGAATTGTTTTGCTTCCGCTATGCAAAAATACGAAAAATTAGAAAAAATTGGAGAAGGAACATACGGAACAGTTTTTAAAGCCAAAAACAAAGAAACCCATGAAATCGTAGCACTGAAAAGGGTGAGATTAGATGACGATGACGAGGGTGTTCCTTCCTCCGCCTTAAGAGAAATATGTTTACTCAAAGAGCTCAAACATAAAAATATAGTTCGTCTTTACGACGTGCTGCATAGTGAAAAAAAATTGACACTAGTATTCGAACACTGCGATCAGGATCTAAAAAAATATTTCGACAGTTTAAACGGGGAAATAGATCTCGATGTGGTCAAGTCTTTTATGTACCAGTTACTCAGAGGGTTGGCTTTCTGCCACAGTCATAATGTTCTTCATCGCGACTTGAAGCCTCAAAATTTACTGATCAATAAAAATGGGGAATTGAAACTTGCAGACTTTGGTTTGGCTAGAGCTTTTGGGATTCCTGTAAAATGCTACTCAGCTGAAGTGGTGACATTATGGTACAGACCCCCTGATGTTCTGTTTGGTGCCAAATTGTACACAACAAGCATTGACATGTGGTCAGCTGGTTGTATATTTGCTGAACTGGCTAACTCTGGCCGCCCCCTATTCCCAGGCTCTGATGTTGATGACCAATTGAAGAGAATATTTAAACTTCTTGGTAAGACATTTCATATTGAAATTATTATTATATAAATTTCACATACTTATGATATATAATTTACTAAATGTAGGCATAGCTGAAATAATTTAACTGAATAAAATTTTATGTTTAAATTTTTATTTCCAAGGCACACCAAATGAAGACACATGGCCAGGTGTGACGCAGTTACCAGAATATAAACCTTTACCAGTGTATCAACCTAGCTTGGGCCTTGCTCAAGTAGTTCCAAGACTGCCAGCTCGTGGAAGAGACCTTCTTGCCCGCCTCCTGACTTGTAACCCAGCCCTCAGAATGCCAGCTGACGATGCTATGGCTCATGCATATTTCCACGACCTGAATCCATCAGTGAAGAATGACAGGTGTTAGCAATCAATACACCCTTACCGGTGTACCTCTGAACTGCTTTTTAGTGATAAGAACAATGATGAAGTGCAGGAATGTAGTGAAGAAGACTTGAATTAGTGTTTATAGTTTCTATTTGCAATATTAACCAACACTATAAATATCAGTAAGAAATATCTACTAAGTCTGTTACTTGCCTATACATGAATGCATCTGTACAAATCTTGTAAACAAATGTTAGTTAAAATAATACTTTAAAAGCTGATTTTAACATTATTTTCAGAAAACTTGCATATTGTGATAGTGAAAAATTTTTCAAATATTAGTGTGTTAAACATGTATTATAACCAGTGGTAGATCGAGAACTGAATTGTGTGGCTACCCTATACATCAACAGTATGTTAGGAAAGACAAAGAGAGAAAAGTATACCATAAAATATGACTATAATTATAAGTTTTTGGCCGCACTTCTTTTTGGTGCGCATGGCCACGAGGTACATGTATAAAAGATCCCTAAATATAATGGTTTTATAACAAAACTGTGACATTGTCATCTATTGGTTTGTTTACAAGCTTTGTACAGATTAGAAAATTGGTCTATAATTAATTTAAAATGATTCTTATATCCCAGTGTAGATTTGTATAACATTGTGTTGTAATAAGAGAACATGAAGTAGTTTCCTTCTAATCATGGAAATTCAAGTAGTATTTTATTAAAATTTTGTGTGACTTCACCATCATAATGGTTTATTAAAATAACGGGGCATATACAGTCCTATTTACGTTTTGGTTTTTCTTGTTGGCATTTTTTGAGTTACAAAAAAGCTATGAAAGTGAAGGTTATTTGCCAGTATGCATTATGCTTAGGTATAAAATCATATTAATTGTCAACAAATTATATACAAGTGGAACAGGTACTAACCATGTTCATAAATCAAAGTTCTAATACAACTGAATGATTTATGAAATTAAAAAAATGTTGACACTGTTTACTATAATTTTGCTAAATTAATGTAAGATTAGACCAAATAGCTAACAAGATGGAATACACTAATCGCCTCTAACCTTTGCTAAGAGTATGCTATTTTTCTCCCATATAATAAATTTCTCCCTGCTTTTTGACTTCTGTTAAAATTTAATAATCAACATGTGATTGGTTAACAGTTAAACATTTTTCTTAATTCTACTGACATGTAACTTATGCCCTATAATTTACTGCATGAAGCAGTTCATTCTAAAGGTAGATAAATCATTTTATTTTGTGTAGTAATATCATAGAGTAGGGAAGATTGGATCATTATTATGTGAAATTAAGTGGGTAGAGTTGGAAATCAAGACTGTAAATATCTATGTAATATTAAATTATTAACAATGAAACTATACGTGTAATTAATTTATTGATTAGTATTAATTAAATTTCTACCAACTACCTTATCTATACATTAAATTATATTGTTGAAAAATTGAGCTCAATAAATATTTGACTATTTTACTTACTAAACTTATGAACCTTATAAAAAATCAGATTTGATTCAACCAATGCAGATTAATCCATATTTTGGTGTAAATTTTGCTATTTTCATACCACGGAGATTCACCATACAAAAAAACAAATTTAATAAAAACAGTAATTTATATTGGAAAAACCTTCAGCCCAAATTATAACATTTCCATTTCGGCTCTCTTTCGTTTTCTATGATTAGCCACCATGTTGGCTGTAGTCAATATACAGTCTCCTCGTTTTAACCATCCAGATAGTGCTTTCTCTGTGATTGCTGCAGCATTCGTCCTTACTCTCTCACTGGCTGAGAGAGGCTGCAAGGCACTCACTGAGTCTGTTGATACACTTGCAGACATTATCATTTTAAATCTTTGTCTGAAAGTCTAAAGGTTTTAATTGCTTTTGATAAAATATATATTTTTTAATGTAAAAAAACAATCTACAGTGTAACAGTCTACAGTAAAAGCCTCAAAAACATACACAAGAGCTGTATACTAATTATTTATAAACATATATTGATTTGTAACGTCCATGGGGAACATTGACCACTTAACACAGGGGTCAGCAACCTGCAGCCCTTATCCGGTTATGGTGCTGTTTCTTGTGTTTCTCCTGACAACGACATATGAAATATGGACCACATCAATATCCCTATAAAATTTGTGGCCCTCATATATGAAAACATTGTCAATCTGTCACTAAGCAAGAAAATAAATTTACAAACCACGAAGTATAAATAAAACTTGAACTCACATTTATTAATGTTGTAGCCACTTCTCCCTTGATATCATGTTTGGCAATGTAACAACCAAGTTCGTAAAAATGTTGACCTAATTTGTGCATATCCACAGTACAAGCATCTGCATTCAGTATTTCTCTATATGCTTCTTTATAAAATTTCGGCAAATCCACACTGACCAATGGAGGTCTTCTGGTATCTAGGGATTCGGCTAACCATAACGGAATTTCAACATTTGTTCCAGATTTCAGATCGTCTTCAGTAGATGAAGGGTCCAGAAATCCTGAATTATATATTAGAAGAGCCTAAATGTATAAAAATGTTTTAACCGTTATTACATATAGGCATTATTAAATAACTTACCCATTTTAGGCAAATCATGTAGGAACTTACAAGGTACTTTTTCGTTAGTTATCAAAATATCTGACATTGATAGATAATTAGAAGAAGTCATTCCCGCTAACCAATGCGTTTGCAAAGTGACTTTATGTTAAATTTTTGGGAATGAATTCCATCCAATTTTGTAATTGTATAACTTTCGGTAAGATACCTATTTCAGTTATATTCAATTGTTCGGTTGTTTGACATTTGTTGAATTTTGACGATTAGTCATTAGTGACACTGCTGTCTACGGCTAGCAGTGACCGTTAGTGATGTTCTTTCTCTCCAGAATGTATGTTAAAGGATCGATACAGAAGGGTTTTAAAATCGTAGTTATTGATTTACCCGATATTTCTACAATTACCGATACATTTTTTTAAACTACATTATCCCAACTAATATTATGTTTATGTATGATTCTGATTTCATATTTATGATGAAATAAAATGCATCATATAAACAAAGCTCTTGATGTTACCTACATTGTAATATAAAATTAATTATATCAGTAATTAACCTCTACATGCTTGTATTTCCAATTCTGATAGATTGGGCTGCACCAACTTATCTGTCATAGCAGTACGCTCAAACATGTTCGAACCAGTAGCTTATATAGTAGTTAAGTAGGTGAAATGCGACGTTACAACCTTTGCTAGCATTTCCTGATTTCCTAGTACTTTTACTTCGAATTGAATTAATTAAATAAAATTTAAATTTAAGGTGAACTCTGCACCCAGAAACAATAATCAAGTGGTCTAGACAGAGAATCAGATTGAATTATAAAAAAATATTTTGTGTTTGGATCAAAGGTAAATAACTAACCTAATTATATATGGGATATATTAAGTGTAATTTATGTTCAACAATTAAACTTTTTCACATGAAATAAATTATTGTACTGCAAATAAACGAATTGTTTATCTAACCTAGAAATATGAATAATTCGAAAACATACATCAACAGCCTTTAATATATTTTTTCAAATAGGCACCTAAAAGTTGCTTGATTTACAAAAATAGTATTTTTATTACAAAAAAAATATTTTTGGTACATAATTTGTACCAATACATTTGGTAAGGAATACTTCCAATAGTAACAAAACAACTATTTTTGCAACATATTTTCTATTTAGTATTTAGTTCTATAGCCTGCAGTTGGGAGGTGTAAGAAAATCTAAAAAAACACAACTTATTAATATTTAAAAAACTTAATGTCTATAAAAGGGTGACAATTGCTCGAAGTCTGAGACAAAAGTACCGTGAGAATTATACATTGTATTTCAAAATTATTTTCTTTGCGAAACATTTCACATCACAGGGCCGTACTTCGCACAGGGCCGTACTTGGCACGGGGCCGTATTTGAAGTATCCATAACAATTTTAAAATTAGCTCAACAAATAAATCTTATTAGGTTAGGTTTTGATATGCATTCATAGAAAAGCTTGTCATTTAAATAAATAAAGTTCACGTCACGTACTTTGAATGGTGACAAATTCACGTTAGTTTGTGTTGCCAATTTTGATGTACAATCATTATTTTTGAATGATAAAGGGTTTTTTAATGTAAGAGTCGTGATACTTATCGTGAGTCATAGTTATCAAATACATAAGTTTTATCCACGTAGGATTATTACCCACTAAAATCCTCGGGCAATATATAAAGAAACGGGATCTCGTGTGAATGCTATTTCTTTACTGTATAATAAGCTTTCCTCACAGCACAATCTACCAGCAGTACAACTATTACTACTGCTGGCGAGGAAAGTTTTTCACGATACGTCCAATTAGGACACGAGGCTAGAATACCTCAAGGACAGGTCTACATTTGGATCAAATACTGGTCATCTATCCATGCCCTATGAATAAGTTACCTAATACTTAGACAACATTTCTGTCTTGAATAAAATATTGAAAGTGGCCCTAAATCGATACACAATCGACTGGATAGTATTTTACTATATCTAAGAACGGAAAATCGGATCGAATCGACATTTAACTTTCGCATCCCTAACAAAGCTGTAAAAAAGTTAAAAAAGCGTGATGTTTTATGGGCTTGAGAAACAACAATTTTCTGCTTAAAAATATATGCAAATAAGATAAATTACCCTAAAAGGGAAGATTAGTACAACGTTTTCAAAATTCATCTCAATAAATAACGTAGTAGGGGGTGAATCCTAGACAATTTAAGGCATATTTTATTCGCCCTCCAAAATGTCGGGGTAAGATATTTTTTTTTATATATCTAACGTATAGCCTTAGTATTTAGTTACGCTGTATTTTTTATCATATCATACTAAATTTAACATATTTTAGTAATTTTACTAGGATTATGACTTATAATTGTTTAGACAAGTACGGTAACCTAGCGGCATATGCGCGGTAAAATCCTTGCAACACAATTGAATGTGAAATCACAAGAGTACAATAGAAAGAGTGCTAAGAACAATTCCCTTCTTATAAAATTTGAGCATTTGGTAATATAACAACCCTAAATGGAGAATCAAAGGTCCCAAAATCAAAATCCCATCAAATGTCTCTTGAGTTAATAAATAAACCTAGACCCTGCGTCTCCGAGACGACCCGTGCCATGCAAAATACCACTAATACTTTTTAAGACAACTCATACAATATTGTTGAAAATTGGCTTCTTATAATTATGGTTATACTTACATTATTAGAACTATTTTGTTTGTTATTCTAGTGTATATTTGTTTTGTTTTACTTTACTTTTATCTGCATTGATATGTATTAAGTATTATTGTTGGTGTCAACCCATTGATGGTCTTTTGAGCATGGGGCTCTCCTCAAACTTTCTTTGTAAATAAAACAAAATAAATAAAACATTTTGTCAGGTATTAGTTGGTAGTAACCTGGCTTTTAAACTTGAGGGTTTTGGGTTCAATTCCTGGCTGGGAATCCCCACATACAATCCTAGTGCTCAGGGATATGTGTAATTTTTCAGGAAAGCATACACTATGCGGGAGATGAAGGGTATTGTTGATTACTTAACAGAGAGGAGAGCATACGGTGAAATTAAAGGACGGAAAATCTGGACAGAATATGCTAATTCAAATGTAAGTGTTTAGAAGTTGAAAAAGCAAAATTACCTACTATTAATATTTAAATGTTTTAGAACTCTGGTTAATTTTAAAATGGCGTAATTTTAAAGTCCAGTATGAATTATTGAAAAACCTGCAAATTGATTAGGTCTCTCTATAAAAGTTGTTAGTGGAATTATTTATAAAGATGGCTGTTGGTGTAATCTTTACATGCTCCTTTTTCATAATCGATGCCTACGCCCTTTACATTATGTAGTTTCTGCCATTTCATTAATTATTTTCTGTTCAAAAAGCTCCATATTAGATTATTGTAAATTCCTCTCAAAATTATGAAACAAAGATCAATTATCCTCATATTTCCATTTCTTCTAGCTTACGACTCGCACTTGGCAAAGTTTAAAAGAAACATTTTTGAAAAGGATTCTACCTGATATTACAAACCCCTACTATAAACTTACAACTGAACAGATTGCGAGCTTTAGAATTGGGTATGTACAATTACTTAATAAAATTAATAGTATTAACTTACCTACATTGTTTTAAAATTTAATAAAACTAACATTTCTACTAAGGGTTTCACATGCTTTAAAAACCTGAAATTATTTATAATATAAATAAGTAACTGTCTAGCATTTATAATATGTGTAATCAAATTATTTTATTTATCTTAAATTGTATGTATTTATTAAGAGCATATAACCTATATACAACAATTATAGAAAGATGTTATTGTTTTTCTAAATAAAATATAATTATGTGTTATGTATTTTTCTAGAACTGATTTAGAAGCTAGGAGCAACAATAAATTAGATATTCAGACAATACATGGTGACTCCAGTAGTGGTAAGTAATGCAAATGGAATGTTAACTCGTAGAAATTGCATTTTCTGAGTATTGGTTATCATGCTTGCATATAATTTTATAGCAAATAGTGCAAATAGATAAATTTTTTGTCATTTTTAGATAATGATAAAAAAGACCATCAGCTATCAAACACAAAAAATACAGAAGAGAATGATGCAGGTGAGAACATACTGCATTCCAAAATTAATCAAAGTAGATCTTCTACCGACACAGTTGTTATTGAACCTTGTTATAATACGGCTGAAGAAATACAAAAAGATTTAGAATCACCAAACAGAAAAAATGGAAGTGAAAATACTTCACCCGTACCATGTTCCACAAAGTCTATACGCGATTATATTACTTACTCCGAACCCTTAACACCAATGCTTCAAGAAGTTTTACATGATTTTGCATCTGAAGATGAAGCTGACGAGCCACAGATGCAAATAGTTGAGTATCCAGAGCCTCCTAAAAGAAACGATACCCCTTCTGTAAGAGAGATATTAGAATCTGAAAAGAGTGATACAATTAAAAAGAGTGGAGATGTTGCAAAGAGTGATGTTGCAAACAGTGGAGATATTGGAAAGAGTGCAAACCTTGAAAAGAGCGGAGATGTTGAACAGAGTGGTAATGCTGACATACTTCAAACAACAGACAACAGTAACAAAGAAAATTCTACAGAGAATCAAATCAATGATAAAGTTATACAGGATAGTGATATAAATGATAATGTTGATGAATCAGATGATGTACAATGTATTGAAGACTTGGAAGAAATTACTGACCTTAACACTAATAAAGATGATGTTGCCCCTGAGGTTACTGCATGCATTTCTAGAAACAATGATGAAAAAAATAATCACTCAACACAAATAGAAGATAGTTCAGTTTCTACGACAGATACACTACCAAATAACCAAGAAGTCCTCAAACAATTAACGAAAAGTAATGGGAGTGAGAAGCAAGATTCTATTCTCCCTGTAAATGAGCAAAACAATGATTCGCGTAAACGATCAAAATCAAAGGAAACAACTCCTGACATAGTTCCTGAAAAGAGATTTTGCACTGGTAAAACACGTGAACAGAGATCATCTGAAAGCGATGCAAAAATATTAGATAAAGCAACTCTTTCAACATCTGACTCAAAGAATAGAAATAAGGAAGTAAAGGATCATGTTAACAATGATGGAAAAAATAATAACAATTCAGGCAACTTTAGCATATCAGATGATAATAGACCTGATAGGCAACAAGATCTAAAAGATGTTACAAGAGAGACAGATAAAGAAGTTGCTTTGTCAATGTCCGAAGACAAAGAATCACCCAAGTCGCACGAAAGCAATAAAACAAGAGCAAACAAAAAATCTACACAGCAAAACGAAAACCCTTGCTACAGCAAAGAGGTAATTAATGAAACTGTGGTCCTAAGGTCGCATTCTGACACTACTAGCGATCATGTCATCGCATCGCCAAAGAGAAACAAAGCTTCGCTTCGCACTGCTCACAAAATGTATAGAGATAGAGCTTTAGCTAATGTACTCGGATTTTCTAGTGGTAAGTTATAAGGAAGTATTTGCATCAGTCATTTGGTTTTAAGTTTTTCTATTGTCCTTATAAGGATTTGTATTAGTATGAAAGAAGATGATGTATAGACGAAGGACATTAATAGGTAAATAAATAAATAATTGTTCTACATTTACATACAACAAGGGTGTAGGCTACTAGGCGCTTAATGTATTTGTTCTTACTATTGAAGAAGTAGGTCAAAGCAGAGATAAGAGAATCAGAAGCATCAAAATAAAATACCTTGATTGGTCAATCTAAAGTTGGGCCATATCATGGAAAACAAGTGATATCTAACATAAAGTCGATAAAAAAAAAAAAACTATGAAACTATACTTATGCTAGAAAACAAAGTTTTGTACTAGCATTTTTTAAATTTCGACAAGTATGGTAACGGAAACTGTTCCAACACATACCCATGAATATGAAATCTATGAATCACATTATGATGTGTCTTGATATATTTGGTTCTACTTTGTTAATAGTTGCTTTAATGTTTCTAATAGTTACCATGTTGTTTTTAATTATAGTTATACGGAGCTAATTCTGATTGGGTATATCATTTTTAAAACATTGATTTGTTAGAGGGGTAAAAACAAATTATATTTATCCCTTATACAATTACCTATTTATTTAATGTAGTATTAATTTTTCAGTTTTGATTGATTGATATCAATACATTGCAGGTGCAAAGTCGAGTCATAAGAAACATAAGAAGAATGCCAAGAGATTGTCTTCACATCATAGGTATTGATATTAAATATTTTATATTGTATTGAAACTACCCACAATTTCTTTGTTATGTATATGTCATATTCTAATAAATCGCTACATTTTATCTTAACTTTAAATGAGTAAGGAAAATCACACACAGATTTGTATTGGTTGTTTTAGAGTTGCTAATATAAACACAAAAAATTAAAACTCATTGTTATATGATAATAAATAAACAGTTATTACAATAATAGTTCTGCTTAAATATCTTCCATGTAAAGCAAATTTTTCAATATTGTATGTATTTTTCTCTATGTGTCTAATCAAGTTTGTATAACTTTCAGAACCATAAATTCTTCAAGCTCTGACGAGTGGACTTCGGACACAGAAACAGAATACATATCGCCTACGCGGGGACGTAAGAACAAACACGCAAAAAAATATTTGTAAGTAATACATTTCATGTGACATACTAAATAATACCAATATTGACACAAATGTTAAAGTTGAAGTTTATAAGCTTGGATCGATGGATGTAAAACCTATTGTAATGTAAAGAGTATTGAATGAAATGAGACACAGAGATAGATTATAATCTAGAATGACTCCACAACTACTTTTCTTATTTTCAACACACCACACAGAAATAGTCGTGGGTAGGATCTAGTGTCTTATACTTCATCTGAATGTTGGGTGTTTATGACATTTATGGGCGACATTACCATCTTGTGGAATTATGTTCATTTATCGGTCAATTCAACAATTACTCCTTTCCCAGTTCATCAATATGTTTTTATGTGTAGGAAACCAAAATCTGCTCGCATTATGTCTTTGGACGAGGAAGGGGGTCTGTTCGTGATGTATGGGAAGAAGATATATCCAGTTGTGAAAGATGGAAAATTAGTTAAGAACTACCTCACCTACACACCTGATTGTAAGTTGTTTTAATTTATTCTTGCTTTTATTTGGGTTCCATAGCCTTAGGGTGAGAAAGGAACCTAGTTTGCTATGACTTGGATGTTCATCCGTATTTCAAACAGCTCTATCTTTGGAACAGTAATAGTTGGTCACTATAACTGTAGCTGTTTTTATAAGAAATTATAAAAAAATTAGTTAAAAGGGTTCTTAACATTAACTGTTTTTATTACAAGCTTTTATTTTAACTTGCAGTATATTTTGTTATTTGTTTGTCAAATCTTGATAGCTTAATTAGACTCACTAAAACTTACACTACGATGCTGAAATTTTGCATAAACCTTCTGTCCTGATGACAATGCATTTATTTGATAAGTATGACCTGATACTACGTTCACGATTGGCTCCAGACATCCAGACAGAATTCCTCGACGGTTAACAATACAATTACGAAATTTTGTGTATTTCTTTGTATTAGGGATGTGTTACTAAAGTTTGTATTTTTAAAAATTGAATAAACCCAGTTTATACTAAGTCTTTGTGACAACAGGGGCATCTGTATGTCCCATATTTAAAAGCGCTGATAAAACATGTAAAATATAAAATAATAATCAACAACGGGTGACAGAAGAAGAATGGGAGGGAGAATGAGTGAGGGATGGAGAAGGAAGGCTAAAAGTACTTCTTAAGTTTTTCGAAGGTGTATGATCTACCAATCCGCACTTGCCAATGTGGTAGATCGTGGCCTATATCCCTCACATTGTGAGAGGAAGCCTGAGCCCAGCAGTGGGAGTATGGGTTACAATCTGTGATTTGTTTCGTAGATGACTCTGAAGACGAAGAATCTTATTGGAAATTGAAATATGTAGAAGAAAAAAAGAAGAGTGATGAACTGTCTAAGTAAGTATTATTTAGTTATTTAAATATCAAATTTAATTATAATAAATGTTTTTGAAACATTTTTTATTTTGACTGTATTAGAAAATTTAACAGTAAAAGTTTATGCAGGATTTAGTAGGCTATTATTATAGTATAATAAATGATAATATAGTATACAGAATAAAATAAACCTTATTGTTACATTCCAGGTTATTGAAACACAATAAAAATCAGGAGACTGCACCCATGGTATCCAACGAACATCTTTTTATACAAGAAAAATGCGAGTAAGTACAAAAATTATGAGTAAATACTAAATATGATAGCGTTGAAGCTTTCATATCCCGGGGCCTTGCTCTACCCTAAGTGAACATTAAAGTTAAATAACAGCGGGTGCGGTCAGTAAGCGGACGGGTGGCCGCCAGCAAGAAGCTTCATTATTGTTACTGTTAGATTACAGTTATTCTGTGCAATGAGTTTTGTTGTAATGCTTTAGTTTCTTAATTTTTTTTATTTCGCGATAACCTGCAAAGTATTACAAATTAAATCAGTAAAATAATTGTCAAGTTCACCATACCATGGCATAAAATCTTTCTCATTCTTTATATTTTCCTTTATAAATTACGATATATATTGTATTATACTACATTTTTATGCTTTACAGAAAACCAATAGCACCTGTCCCACAACCACCAAAGCAAGACCCCGAGAAAAGTAAGCATTTTACTTTTGTAATATTTATGTTAAGGCCTATTTCCATTAAATTATAGAAAACTTAAATCGTATGCAGTAACGTATAATTTATAAGAAACATATTTTCTTACTTTCTTAGGTTTTTATATAAAAAATAATTTAAAAATTTAAGTATTTATCCCAATCTGATCTAGCTTAGTTCTCAAGTTTATATGTACGATATTTAAACTTGTTTAAATGTGGAACACCTGGATACCATGGATCCCTGAGTGTGGTATACATTAATTATCCAGAGTAGAGAGGAAATTGAATAGGTTATATGAAGCCTAGGAGGGACGTAGTAGTGACTAAAGAGACAATAGTAAGCATAATTACTATAATTGTACAGAACATGACTTCCAAAATACAACTAAATACAACACTGGACATAATTATATTTATTATTAATTATATTAATCTATTTATCTTTTACTTTTGTAATATTTATATTAATATATTGGAAAAAATATATCTATAAATATGTCTTTCTTTTTTTAAGGAGAGGGAGAAAATGCAAAAGAGCTAGTGAAAAAAGAAGCATCTGATATAGCTAAGACGGTTAAAATACAGTTCATGAAGGACAATGAGGTATTTGATATGTTCAATTGAATGCCTTTAGCCTATTTGGTAGAGATCATGTCTACGGAGTGACCGTCCTGAGGTCAATTCCGTATATTTGTGCGAAGGATAAATGAGTTTTTTTGTTTTGTTTTTTTTTACCATAAATAAGTTAGTGCTTGACTACAATTCTACCTAATGATAAGTTGCAATGAAGTCTGTGATGGTAAAGTAAACTTCCAACTCCCTGCTTTAGAACTTATATCAGGAAAAAGAGTGACAAATGCACAAGAATGTAGAGTGTTAATACTCATATTAAGCTATTTTTAAGTTTATAAAGATTCATTAAATGCCTTTATTAAGTTGGTGCACTTTACCATCAAAGACTACGTTGACACTTACCATCAGGTGGTTTCATAGTCAAGCGCTTACTTATTAAATATATAAAAAAAATCATTTGTTGTAACAAGTTTATTTGGATTACATTATTCTATTGGTTCATTAATAGCTTTTCTGATTACTTTGTCTGTACGTAATTCATTCATCCCTTATTTTTAAGACACAGTAGTGCCTGTTTTATGTTATTGCCACCCTTACAGACGTTCTTTCGCTTCTTAGTACGGAATCTGTATACAATATTTATACTAAAAAATGTTTTCAGTTACCATTAACGACTCTGTTAGTGCAGCAGATAGCCCACTAATAAACAGGTTGTTATTCCAGAGAGTGCAGGTCGAAGGTCACTGGTCCCACATCCAGCCGGTGCTGGATCATGTGGTGCAGATGTTCCACAAGGACCCTGTTCCGGAGAAGGCACCAGAGAGATCAGAGACTGAGAGAGAGAGAGTACCAGAAACCAGAGAGAAAGCTCCGCAGACTAGAGAGACAGCACCGGAAAAGAACACTGTGACCACGCCCACAGTACAGCCAAGTGTCCAGACTACACAAGCTAAGAAACAGAAGTTAAGCAGAGATTCTACACCTCTCTCTACTATACAGTTGGATGAAGGTAAATGTGCATCATCACATGTTGATAATTCTGTAATTTATCTAGATCTACGTGGAAGGTATTAGGAAAGACTTACCGGTGTTTTTATTTTAATAAAACATAATGATAAGAAGGTAATATCTCTGCAACATTATGTATTTAGATATATATGTATTTATAATTATATTGCTTATATATGTATATAAATCATCTTGTATTCAAATTATATATATACATAGTATTTACGCGTAGTTAGGTATGTATACTTATTTTATAGTACTATTTTAGTATGCATTAAGTTTGCCTCTTTATTTATTTATTCATATTTATGTAAACTCTTACAAGAAGTTACAAAAGGCAAGACTTAATGCCTAATGGCATTGACCACCAGTCAACCCTGGATGGATGTGGAGAATGCTGATTTTATGTAAATTTTCCAGTTCCTGGCCTACTGAAAAGTAAGTTTTATAAGGAATAAGTAGTGCCCTGTGTGTACAAATGAATAAATTAATTAACTAAAAAAATAAACGTAAGACTAATATTGAATTTTTTGTTAGTATGTGTTTGTGCGATTTCTGAAACAGCTGATTCGCTATTAATGCGATTTTCACTAGTGTGATGGACAATCTATGAGCAAATTAAAATTATTATCAATTTAAAAATCCCGTGTACGGCCCTATTGTCTACCGAAGCTAAGCGCAGGCATTATATTGCTGTTATTAAATTATTAGCAAAAAATACTGAACGTATTGAATGAAATTTGGCACAGAGATAGACTGGTCTGGTATAATAGGATTTTCACACATACAACTCGGGTGAAGCTGCGGATGAAATACAGTCAAGATATAATTTACAATATTATTACCTGTTTTATTATAGATGTAAATGAAAAGCTGGATAAAATCGAAGAAGAGATTTTTCAGAAGATACAGGAACGAGACTTAGCTGAAAACGACCAACAGGACGGAACTGGCGACACCAATGTTACTAAAAGGTATTGTTGATGCATATAAATATATGTTTTTTTAAAGTTAAAATAAGTTATACTTGACATCGATCCCACCTGATGCAAAGTATCATACGTGGTCTGGAACACCGACGCAGGCAAGTTATTCCAATCCTTCTAGAAATCGGCGTCTTTTATTATGCGTATTGTATACATATGTATACAAAAACCGACATGCGTATTAAATACTACAATATATATTAAAAAAAAATCACGGGTGTATCTTGAAAACTCACAAAGTTATAAGTTTGATAATTTACTCCGTTATTCCCTCGTAAAGATGATGTTGTGTTCTATGCAAAATTAATGAGGTCACCTTGCGGCCGCACCCTCGGTGACGTCATTGAGTCATTGAAACCGTAAAATATGTTCTTCTTCGACAACTTCAATAGGCCATTACTAAATTAGTCCGCTTTACCATCTAAAACCTGATCGCCTCTTACCATCAGGTGGTATATTGGTCAAACACTAATTTATAGAAAAAAAACTACGTAAATTACTCGGGTACCAGGCCCCCTTTCAATCCCCTCCCTCGATAAGAACGTAACTTTCTGCATCGGTTTTTCCTCAAAACTGAGAACGAGATCTGTCAAGAAACGGGTCCATCGTTTCCTTTTTGTTCGGCGACACGTTGACGCCCCCGTTGATAATACAAAACAGAGCCAGATAAATATTTGTTCTTTGGTTGAGTGTTATTGCCAAAAGTGATGACTTACTGTTGAGTATGTTTAGTTAATTTGATGTGCAATTATTTTTAGGAAATTAGGAAGACCGAAGCTATCTACTTTAACCCCCAGCAAAGGCAGCAATGCGTCAGATACTGATCAGAAATCCAATAACATGTCTACGGTGACAAGACGGCAGGCTAGGACACCGAAGAAAAATGGTATGTTTATCCTTATTATCGCAGACACACATTTACAATTGTAGTTAACAAAAAAAGTCATCGGTAAGCCCGTTCGTGTCAGAAATTTCAATATTAAGATATCATGTTTAGTTGTCATAAGATATCCATTGGATATTTTATCGCCATATGTTGATAAAAAGAAGCATGTGTGTTATTCCGAACTGTCTTACCTATGTATGTCTCTGTCAAATTTTACTCGGTTGTCTTTGGCATTTATAATGTTAGTTGGATTAAAAATGTGCCATATGTAATAATGATAACATTTTTGTTACAGATACAAAAATATCTAAAAACCTGCCACAGGAGGGAAAACGAACGACAAGGACATCCAGCAGAAGCAGCGCTTTGGAAGAAGACAACATTAAGTACAAGTTTCCTTCTCCACCCACAGACAAGAAGACACCAAAAAAAACAGCCAGACGGAAATAGTAAGTTGAAGTTCTTGATCTAGTTAAGGAAGATAGGCGCGGATAAGGAGTTGAAAAAAATATCTAAAAAAAAGGGCTCTGTCTCTTTCTGGGGCTTCTCTCTTCTTCTGGGCACTCTATTATATAGTATAATCTATGCTAAAAACATCAGAAAATCTATTTCTTTTTATTGAAACGAAAAATGTTAATAAATTTATTCTAATACATTTCATTTCTGTTTTTAATATCTGGGAATTACTTAATATTTCATTTTCATATTCATTGAATATATCGTATCCGCGCCTGTGTGTGAAATGGTGAATTTTTTATTTTTATAAAACCGGTTTGTAAGACCTATCTGCTATTGCTAAGTAATGATTTATTATTTAGTATAAA
>DWJZ01001970.1:0-21012 GCA_018249125.1 Asbolis capucinus
TCTTCGTAAATCAATTTAGAAATAATTCCAAATACGAAAAGGCTCCAACTAACTAAATTACCTAATCTCGAGCGCGATTTTTCGTTTCTCGTTTCTATCTGTGTGCTTCATTTCATCTGATTCGATTATAGAGAGATAACATTTTCGTCTCAGGTACAAAATGGCTTTTCGGGAGACGCTGTGCTGTCGGAAGGTGCGAAGGAAGAAGAGTAGATATCGAGAGCATTCAAGCGTCAGGGAGACGATGGTGAACACTTCCGACGGGACGCACTTGGTCCGCGTGCGGTCTCCCAACGACAGGCGAAACAGACTCGACAGCAGAATCCGACGGAACAGCTTCTACGGAACGGAGACCACAAGCCTCTGCAGCGACAGGTACAGGGACACCAGGGACAGGCGCCACAATTGCCTCTGGAGAGATGGGAGCAACAGCTCATCACCTGGAAATAATAATGATTTCCACAAAAGCAGGTTCAGAAACGGATACGACGTTGATACAGAGTCTGGGTGAAGAGCTGATGGAACGGGTGACGGCATTGCTAGATGTTGTGACGATCTATTAAATATGAGAATGTATAGTTTTTTTATTTACTTCTGGATAGATGCTGATGACTTGTAAATATCTTGAAATTTGTCATAAAATGAAAACAGTATTTTTTTCTTTTAAATAGGTTATAAGTACGTCAAGAAATTAGATCGTAAATCGTTATAATAATATCGATTCGAAGATCAACCGATAACTTTCTTTAAAAATATTTACCTTCTTAACTTAGTCACACAAACGATATAAATTGTAAGTGATGAATTTGAATAACTATTTTATAAAATATGATGTATTCAGCCAAACATATTAACATAATCAATCATTAAGCTGTGTTACAGTAATATCAAATTTACGGATTTTAATGTATATATTTCGTATGCTTGTTTCTTAATTAAGGTTATATGTATGTATTACTGATAGTTATTCGTCATCGTAAGTCAAAACTATCCCACTGTTGGGTGTGTGTCTCCTGGCACAATGTGAAGGCCCCGCGCGGCCCAATTAGTTCTGGTCAATAAAGTTGTATGAAATTTCAAAAACCTTTATGTACTAAAGTACATATGTAGTAGTAACTTATATCTATTTAATTCGTTACACTCGTAACATCTCACAACGATTTGTAGAATATCTTAGTTCTATACAAGAGAGAGTTTATTGAACTTTAAAAGGCAAATTGAACAAAAGACAGTTTTGATCTTCTCGCGCAGTTAACAAAAGATAATTAATAAATTAATGATACCAATGTCTTCAGGCTTCCCGGCTTTACAATGAAAAATGATTGGAGTTTGAAAGATGTGTTATTTTCTTACTTTGGGAACGAATTTATTGTATAGGCCTTCACTATCGATCAATAATATATTAAAAGTCTCCACCCACAGAAATTTAATACAAAATATTGTCCGCATAAATATACATTAATGTGTAGCTTCATTGGGTTACCAAGGAACTAAGAAAAGTTTATAACACATTCTACTGTCTACATAATTACATCCATTGTACCTAGTTATAAATAATAAATAAATTAATAATTTGAATACACATAGCGTCATGGCCGAACGTGTTAATACGTTGACTGTTTGAAACGAATAAAAAAAAAATACCAGCCCACATTTCAAGTGAGCTTGCAGTGCCGAGCTTTAGTCGTCTTATTAATCGAAGCCTTAATAATTACTCTTCTCCCCTCCGGATTTGTGGTGGGATTAGTGACGAATACCAGGGGTTTTAATGCCGCATGTCACCCGGAAACTTCCGGCAACCTATCGACTATTTTATTTATCTGAGGATCACAAAACTTCTTTAAGATATTTTTGTGGACGCTAAAGATAGTTTTGTCACCAGCGTTCACCTATCCATCCGACGACTGTGTTGCTTGTCTCTCTCGATCTCTGACGTCCGACATGAGCCACCGGCGCGGGCGCTTCGTAATATTGTTATTGTTGCGGCATAGATGAAAAGGTTGTGTTATATAAGAGCGAAGACATTTCTTTCTTTACCTTTGAAATCAAAGACGACGGGTTGAAATACTATCTTTAGAGCTTTGGTATACAAAGAGCTTGAGAGAATAAAAAAAACCTGCAACGTAGTGACTACTCCAATTTAAGTCTTTTACAAATATTGTATTACGAATCAGAAATATTTTACATTTTTATGAAAAAAAACAACATCTCAAAATGTCAGCAAAATATTCATACGACTTTTAGACATTTCTTTGTTATAGAAATTTCAAAAAAGAATGTCTAACGTTTTAAGTTCTGAAAAAATATTAAATCTAATAAATCCTGTTCATACTATTTTATTACCTATTTATAAAAAATAGGCGATGTAAAGATACATATGTAAGATATTATCTTTAAATTTAATGTAAAATATATTAATTTAAGGAATCTATGTGAAGTCGTATGTTTTTTAAATAATATGAAAAAATTCTAATAAATAAAGTTATATGGACATAATTTATCTTATTATCACCCGTTCCTATTTTTTATGTTTTACAGATAAATAATAAATGTAACAGGACATCTCACACACGCCATCTGATCCAAACTAAGCGTTAACTTGTACTATGTTAATCAGACAACTGATAAACATAAATATATGCTGATATAGATATGGACACCCAGACAAATAGAACAAACAGTCTTGCTCATCACAGAGAACTTTGACCTGGGTGGGAACCGAACCCACGACCTTCGGTGTAGCAGTCAGGTTCACTAACCACTAGACCACCACCAACCAACCACCGGGGTCCTGTTCATTTATTTTATTTATTTAGTAACCCAACATCTTTAGAACACAATATTTATTTTAACTTAAATTAATATTCCCCGATCTTAATTCATAGTTTTGTTTTTGCTAGTTGTTCGTTAAAAATTCAGACCAATAAGTACAATTGTTTTTGTATATACATATTTGTCTGGATTCTATACATACCTAACAACAACGTAGTCGAACTAATACGGTAAATCTGTCCCCCACGGCGAGCGACGTGTGAGGCGCGGCTGCTCCAACAGGTAGCAGCTGGCCAGACGCACTTCACGAAAATAAAATTCAATTTAAATAAAACTTAAGGAACTCAATAATAATTATATTTACAATATTAGTAGTACTAACAACACCCTAGTCTTGTTCCTATCCACGGCCGCCCGAGGAGTGCCGGGAATCAAACCTGGTAGTGACTGGCGGTGCTTGGTGGTGCCTCAATGAATTTTTTAATGACAAATTATAATATTATATTAATGCAATTGAATTGTATTTAATGACTTTTAACTTGCTATGTAATTTAACTTAATTTAATGATATAATCTACTATAATGTGCCGAAATTTTGGTTTTAAGTTTATGACAGGATATAATTATTTAATTAATTTATGAATGTAACTTGCTTAACAATTAGAATAAGGAATTGAATTAAGCTAAATTTCAGAACATTTTTGCATGCCTTACCAGGCGGAACTTGGCGGATTTAATAATTTGTAAAGTACATCTGTAAACTTACCCTAGTTCATGCAATTGTATAAAAAATAAAACAATAAATAAAAAATATGTGTCAAAAAAAATCCTTATATCGCGTTCGCTGCGGTAATTATAGACAACAGAGCAACATGATGTACTACAGTTTTACAGAAGGCAATCTTATCTACAAATAATTCCGCGATACCATATGTCTAACTGTTATGGTAATGTCACAATAACTAATTTTTTGTGGTAACTGGTACTTCCGAAACGAAGCGAGGCCAATTTCTAGTATAATTATAAACAGATCGTGAGTACCTGTTTAAAATGTTCCCAAGACAATATGAGTTGAATCAAATAGTGATTATAAATAAATACTTAATAGTGTTCCTTTAAAAGATAATAGAGACAGGAGAATTGAAACTATAACAAACGTGCTCGTGCGTGGGAGACACTCGACTGAAGTGTTTCTACTAATATTATAATGGGGAAAGTGTGTGACAATGGCTGGATGTTTGTTACTCCTTCACCCAAAAACTACTGAATGGATTTCAATGAAATCTCTCATAGAGAGATTAGATTGTAGTCTGGAATTACAGATAAGCTATTTTTTATGAACATATCACGCGGGCGAAGCTGCGGGCGTACACTAGTATACAATATAATTCAGACTTATCTGCACTTATTGCAGTTTACAACTTGAATCATCTTCATTACGACTACTACCTGTCCGTCCCACTAGTGGGCTTCAGTCTCCACTGTCGTGAGGAACACTATTTAGGGGCAATATTTGTCTTCTGAAACAATAAACTGACATAAACAATAGAACTTCTATCTGTTCTTCGTTTGCCAGCTGACTCACAGACTCTGCATTCCGCGCTACAGTATTCACTTATGTTTTGTAAAAATAGTACGCTTCGAAAAAACCCTACTAATGTCATAAATGTGAGTTTGTGATCATGTTTGAGTTTCCTTCACACGCTAACCGCTGAGTGGATAGATCACATCCACGAATTTTACAAAAGCTATGATCCCGATTAAAGTTTCCTTTGGGATGATTCGGACGTTTACAGTTTTGTAATTAAATCAGTGGCAATACGGTTCTGAATGAAACATGTGACGTACATAGACCATACCCGAGATTACCGCGTCTCATCCTTACATCCTGAAAATAGGTGACCTCGGGATGAATCAACTTTTACAACAATATAGCTACTACAATTGTAACTGTTCTGTTTTTGAACTCCCTTCTAATAGTGTAAAAGTGAAAGTGTCTGTGAGTGAATGGATAGAGTTATTTGTTATTATTTCACGAAACAACGAGTTTGTGAAATTTGTAATAGGGATAGATTACAATCTGGAAAATAGTAGATGATATTTTTATTATAACTGATTGTTCATAATATTGGTAGAGCTGCTCCATTGGCTCCATTGTAACTTGTGACTTGTTTAAACTTTGAAATTATATTTCAAAGTTGCCCCCGCGCCGACATCGTGGGGATGAATCTGAAATAAAATAAATATGATGTCGTTTGTCACTGGGGATTTGGCGTCTCCGCGGGGAAATCCGGGATTAATTAATGAATTCGTTCTATCTGGAAACGAGACATCTTCGGTTGAGTATGAACCCCCTCTCCACCGCGCTCCCCTCGTAGGAATACTTTAAAAACAATCCCACTACACGAAGTTTGAACAAGTCGGAACTCTGAGGAAATCAAGGCTTCAAAAGTTTTTCTTTTATTGGTCAATTTGTTAGCGGAATATTGGGTGATTCCTTTGTTGCTGCCCGCGTTGTGTTAAGTGGAGGGATATTTTGTATCGCTTCTTTATTGTTGTTTCTAGAATTACGAACTTCCATAAAGTTTGGACGAACAAAGAATTGGAGGTGTTAATAGACGCGGCTTTGTTTCAATAGATGAATATTTGTTTGAGAAAACTGCGCTTGCAGAAAGTCATTGTTTCACCGAAGATGGGAACTATACTTCTTTGGTGTTTTGCCATATACAAAATATTTTATTAACAAAATCCCTGTTACAAATTAGCGAAGACTGGCGCAGCAGCTGTGAATTTAACGATTTTATATATTGCGTATATATACGTTTATTAAATTATAATTAAATTTAACTTAAAACTAGGTTGACACCGGTCAATGATAAGTCCAGAATGACCACGAGAGGGGTCGGGTGCGTTCCCAGGCTTGACTCCGGTAAGCGTCATAGGATATCTTCCCATACAAGCCCGGTACGCGGCGATGTCTGTTATTGTTATTACCGTTATTATTGTTTTAATTTTTATCTGATATTATAAAACACAACACCAGTGATTCTTTTAAAAATATATTTCATATTACAACAACCATAGCGGGCAGTCAACGAGTTACAGGTAACAGACAGACTCGAGAACTACCGGTAACATCCATTACACATTTAAAAAATTCGATCATATTACATTTTATATCACGGTCCATTACATTACGAAGAAAGTTGATATTATGTTTGATACAAGCACACTGATCTGGTAAGAGGCGGGCGCCCAGGTGGCCGCACCGACCTACCGAACAAACACATCACCTCCACCTCGTCTCGACGTACTCGCAGGACGTGAAACTGCTTTTGACTCCACTAAAACAAAATAAGAAAGGTGCAATCGGAAAAGTTAAGCAATACCGAGCACGCTCAGTAGGAAGGGTGACCGCTAGTGGCAAAAAAATATGCGCGCTTCTGTGCTTTGGAGGGCACAAAAATATCGGCCCAGTTGTCGTTGTTAGGTAGCAATCGTTAAGTCATGTCTGAGGCCTTCAGGTGACTTAATAACCTCCGTTACTTGGCTACTAACCTCTCCATCAATATACATGGAAGCATGCTCATTACTAGGCTATCAAAGGGTCGAAGCCAGATGACAATCACAGGTATCGAAGAACAGCGAATAAATTTTGACATTCGATAAATGTACCAACAGATTTAAGATTTACATAATATTTAATAGGATTTATTGAAACGTTGTCAACTAATTTGTTTGTGTTCCATTATAAAGATCAACACAACGTCTCGCTGCGATACGATGTTCAATACACAAAGAAAGTTGAACCATTTATAACTTATTATTAAATTGACTTATCCGAAGTTTACTGTCTTATCTTGTAAAATAGCTGTTTTACATGAGATTAACTTGAATTAATGGGTATAATGCCAAAATTATACCGCTGTTTATTATACGAAAACATTTTGGAATATACCTAATATAAACTAAAATTATAACAAAATATATTTCCAAGTAAAGAAAATATCATCTAGAATCTTAAAAATATATTTTCGTTGAAGTACACAATACGGCTGAGCCGTACGCATACTTGTTTTTTATAATTTCTGATGTATAAATTTATTTTTATATTTTGTTATTATAAAGTTTTAAGTATAAATTGTCATTATTATTAATATGACAGTACTAGCTGTGAAAGTATGTATTTACGTCAAAACGGAGCGATGGATTGACGTGTTATTATGTCGAGATAACTGCTAACATCTATGATATGCTGATAAAACTCCAGACCATCGCCTGGAGAGGGTTTTACAGCATTGTTACCACGCGGGCTGATGACGTCACATACTTGTTCAAATAATTGTTCATGTTTTCACTTTTACGGGCCATCCCGGATACTTTTACTTTTTGCCACTAACAGTCACCAATCCTGTTACTGACCGCGCTTGTTGTGTAACTTGGGTGGTGGCTCGGGATCGATGTAACACGCCGGGATATTTTATGCAGTGTAATCGCCTTTATATAATGAATGAACTCACAAAAAATTTAAACCACTATCGTCAGCATCTACAAATATTTTATTATGATTCTAAATTTCTAACAAAATGCTCCATAATAATTTTATTATTAACGTTACAGTCAGAACAGCATGATGTTAATTGAAATAACTGTTTCCGTCATGAAAGTTTACTAATATAGCGAGTAACTTGTACGACATACCAGCGAGGCAGTCATTTCAAGTATATCAGAGAAGTTTTAAGTTTTAGAGTTCCGTAGAAAATTCCGAATCGTTATGAATAATTAAGTTTAATTTCGTCATAATCTGTTCGTCCGTCCGTCTGTCCACTCGCCGGCAGAGAATATGGCGACTATGTCGGCGATGAAATCGTTTACAGTGATGGCGATTGTTTGTCGTGCCGTTACCGGGCCTAGTTCTCAGTGACGGCTCGACAACGGCCCGGTTATAGCCGGTCTTTTGCATTGCATATCGGCCCCTCGAAATCTCCTACCGTATACTGAGGTATATGTACAGTCTTGTACAGTACAGTATAGGAGAGCGTGTGTTGTGGCGACGTCGCCACGCTATACTAAGGTATAGCGTATATACATACATATACACAGTTTCTATTGCTTATATTTTATTGTTATCGCATATATTATTGTATATTTAATTAAAGCAATTGTTAATTGATTTTATTTCCATTCTTATTATTTTTAATTTATAAATAACCTACTTAATCTATTGCTTAAAATAAAAATAAAAATTAATAAAGACTGACAAAATTGTATTTAAAAATCAGCTAATAGCGAGTATTGCATTAGTATATTTATTATTACTTGTCATTAATAAAAACATGAAAAAAAAAATTTTTTTTATTAATCATGGTGTAATTCATACGAAAAAAATTATATTTGAAGATCTTCAGTGATAATATTGCAATAATTAACTAAGATTTTTGAATTTATGAGTATATTAAAGCCACATTTTTTTTTTCATTTTACTACACTTAATTTCTGTAATATAATTGTCTTTTATACATGTACGAACACGACGACTCACTTTTTCATTTTACCGTTTAGGCCATCGAGTGCATCGTACGAGATATCGTTGGATACGTCTCCTGAAATAATGATGGGTCTGTGAGTTTTATAATTTAGGGATCCATTAGCAAAATATTAAAATTTCAAATAATTATTTTTGTTAGAGTCGTGTTTTTATGCACATTTAAAACTCACGAGAGCAGCCTACATCATAAATTTCAAATGAAAATAAATTTGGTCTCCACAGACTAAAGAATTACTAAGTCAACTACAAAACCCAACATTGCACGTGGCTACAGGCACTTGGCAGCCTTTTTTATTACTTTTCAACCCGTTGTAATTGTCCAATTTGCATTGTACAACGGTTGGCGGCTAATTGAATCAAACGAGCAAATGATTGGCTGGTGAATGGTGGCAGTTAGCGGCCACCACAAAGAGACCGTCACATTGTAGCAGAAGCTATTACTTAATGAATCGGGACCTAATTTGATATAAGACAATAGAAAGTTATCAGCTGTACGCCCCAGCGTACATGAATGAATAAGTAATCGACGCGCCAATTACTCCAAGGCGGTTGGAACTCAAATTAACCGGATCGATCCGGTTCAAGCCGGTTCGAGGTGGAATGAGCCGGTGCAGCGAGGCCAGTGAATGGAGGAGCCGCGGGGAGTTTAGAACAAGCGAGAGCGGAAGCGATCGCGCCTCTATTGTTATTAAAACGAGGCATCGCTTGACGCGAAAACTGAGCCCATTTGTTAGCGAGGGATTTTTTAAGGATTTATATTCAGGGAAACTGAATGAGTCGAGACGCCAGAGTTTTAAGTAAATTTATTATGTACGAACCCGTCCAGCCGTGACATTTTCGTAGGTCGAGTTGGTTCACTATTCAAAGCCGTTATCATGAAACTTTGGATGAGTTGTGAAGTTCTCAGAACCAATCATGATGTTCATGTTTCCCAAAACAAAGGAAATATCAGCCGATATAACGTGCATGGCGCTATATGTAATCTAATTTGTTTCGTCATGTCAACAAGTAGTTTCGTTACATGGAAATATTATATTTGGCACAACGAGAGGCACTCATGCGATTGTTCCTGCTTTCTTTTCTCCGTTTTTACTGCTGTTTGGTTAATATTTATATAACTGAATGGTCACACTGTCTTACAGTTTCTGAGGAACCATGACGTGGTACTATGTACACTGTTTCCCTGTTTTCTCTGTTGACTATCACAATCAAGAATTTTTGTACGAAAATAGGTGGACATGTCATCCAAATGAAGAATGACGTGCATCTTAATATAGTAACTATTGAGAAGAGAATAAACCTTTTAACCTTTTCTCTGTATAATACGTCTCTTATGAAAATAGCACTTGTTTTGGGGGCTCTATACGAACTATAATCCTAGTTACATAAAAGATCGTGTACAAATACACACATGCGTGAGTGTCTGTGTTATATATTTTACGTGTATAAAGATCGTCTAATCCTGGTATTAGAATTGTAATATACTAGTTATAGAAATTCGTTCATAAACTTTGCGTCTAAGTCACAATCCTTAGTAAAGAAATAGAAAGAGAGAGAAGTATTTAATGGGTATTTCACAGATAAGAGTTTGTATATTGCGATGGTAGATGACTGGGCAAGTAGAGTATATCATCCTAATTGCCTTAAAATTTCGCGTGGAAAATCCTTATTACTGCAATCACTAAAAGTTTCAATGTTTTTCTATAAATTATTTACTTGAGCTTGTCTTGCAAACAAATTTTTATCCGCTCGAACGTAAGTTACGAACAAAATTTTAGTTTTTTGTGCGATAAGCAGGTAAGCGAGCAGATGGTCACCTGATGGTAAGTGATCACCACCGCCCATGGACGGTAATAACGTCAAACTGAAGTTTTACTAACGTGTTGACTGCCCGAAAGGAACAAACAGGGTAGGACATGCGAGGAAGAGAAAGAAACTCTTATTTCTTGCAAAAACAACTGTGATGAATAACAATGGCAACTGACCTCGTATACACCAACAACATACCACTTCAGGACCGGAGACAGAAGAAGAATGGGGAGGAGGATGGATGAAGGACGGGGATAATAAGAGGAGGACTGCCGCTCGAGTGCCAGCCGGAATACGAAGAGTCCTCTGGTGGCTGAATCAAGCAGGAGAGTGGTAGCCAGCCAGACGGGCTTCGCAAAAAGATAAATAATAATAATCTTTCGAAGCCCTACCGCCGAGCAACTGACTTCGGTACGCCTTTCACGACAGGTAGGTCAGTATGGGATTGTTTTTTGTATTCTAAGTCGTCACAATACGACAAAAAAACATTATTGAACAAATATGTATTAATTAGTTATTAGTAAGCAATAAATAAATGATATCTGTATATTTATTGTTTAATTAGTAATATTTGTTTTCCGCCAACATCGTATTAAATTACGATATAATGACGGCATGCGCGCAGTTAATACAAATTGATACTAGCTAATCAGTAAAACGTATGCACCGGCTTTATTACGTGATGACGCATATTTATGGACATTATTGTAATCCAGTTTATGATGTTCCAACACATAAACTGATATATAAACTATAATGTAACTCAATTATAATACGAGTGGTCTTGCAAGACCACTCGCGTAGGGATTTGTTGAAGCGATGGCGTAGTTGGAATTTCGTGTTTTTTTAAAAACGAACTTTAAATAAACAAAATTTCATTTCAATTCGTTTGATTTCATCTTATCTCAGCTTATCTCATTTCAACACAACAACACAAAATAGAAATTTTTACTAACCACTGAAATTAATCTTTCACATAAGTTATTTTCACACACACACTCTGTTTGAGAAGCACAATTGAGTGAACAATACTTTTAAAAATGTTTCATCATGCCTTTTAAAGCTACATGCTAAAAATAATCGAAGGTGTTTAGTCGATGAATTCCTAGTAGCCTAGCGTGGTGGACTATGGCATGTACCTCTCACATTGTGAGAGAAGTTCTTAGTCCACTAGTGGAATTGTTAACGGTTGCCATGATGATTAAAAAGAAAAAAAATCACATTTATGACAGACAGTCCCCGACATAACAATGAAAAATTAATGAACACATTTGTTTATCGATATCGTTAAGTAAGCATCACTAAGTTGCAGGATCGTTGCGGGATGGCATCTACTGATAATTGAAAGGTGTGTATACGTGCAGTGATGTGGCGTGGCGAGTCGCCGCCGTCGATAAATTTCTCTTCACGACCTATGAATGCTTCGCCCGACATGCTTAGGCTCGGTACAGAGGCACGACTTTGACACACCGTAGTGGTAGGTACTATATATTTATTTTGTTTTAAAATAATTTAGTTTGCGATTTCCAATCTAGCAAAAAAGTACTGTTAACTAACCGGTTTGTATGGTGTATTATATGAGGTCCTGGTTTCAAATCCAGCTGGCACTCATTTCCAAAGTTACGTGCGTATACATACATACATATATTGGTCAAATAGCATTTGCATTGGTGAAGGCAAACCTGTACTCCTGAGAGTTCCCCGTAAAGTTTTCGAAGGTGTGTTAAGTATATGTATGGACATTAATACTCGTAACATTAGACTGGGGTGTTACTCGTTCTAACCCGTTGCCTGCCAAGTAAACGGTACATTGATAAAGCAACTGGGATGAATAATGACTGCAACTGACCCCAGATACACCAACAACGTACCTCTTCAGGACGGGAGACAAGAAGAATATGAGGAGGAAGGAATGAAGGAACGGGAGAAAAAGAATAAGAATGAATGAATGTTGTTGGATGGCAAACATTAAAGTTTCTTAAAGGCCTCTAGTAAGTATATCCTGCAGCTTGGGTGTGTTACTAAAACCTCCTCTAATTCATGTGGACCATGATGAAGTATGGTCGAGACATCCTCAGATATGAAGAAGAAGAGACCTATGCAAAAAATAAGTCTATTATTAAGTTATAAGCTGGACGAATGTATGTTTAGTATAACCAGAGATCCGGTCTGCGACTGAAATTTAACTGTGATTCAATTTTAAAATAAATTGTCATTGACAGAACTGACATTGCCAAATGTCACTGTGTGTCACGGCAGTGTGGTGTGGTGTATGTGTAATGATTTAATTTCGTATTAAATATATTTTCAATGCACTTTATATAAAATCGTCGTTTTATGCACTCCTTTTTCATTAAAACCTAAATTGTGTCAAATATTATAGTCCTCCCGCTGGAAAATTTTCGTAGAAATGGATACAAACATGTTGCTTGACATATATATATATATTTTATTCGCGCCCTTTTCAACATTAATTCGCGTTCAAACTTTTTTTATTCGCGCCCTCCTAATTTTCATGCCTCCCCTAATAATATATAATATAGTTAATTCGTTATTATTTGGTTGCAGTAAAACAACATTATAGTTTTTATTATATTTATTTTATGTAGATAATTAATACCTTTATAAATATTTGCTTAGTACAAAACATATAAAATCTGTGAACTAACTAATGTGAAACCTTTTTATTTTTTGTATCATCAAAGGCTTTACGCCTCCCCTGATAACCAACCATCCCCCCAAGTGAGGCGCACCCAACTGGTTGATAAACCCTGACATAGATAAAAAAATAAGCAAAAATTGTGTAACTACATGAAAAAGGTACATCGCGTGCGCGCGCCCTACGCCGGCGGTTCGAGTTATTTTCGCAATAAATTTTTCACCAAACACGAAACAAAAGTTAGCCCGCTTTGCTCCAACGGGCACTTGAGTTAAAAACAAGCGAAATCGCATCATGAAGTTAGGAAAAGTGAAATAAAATACACTTGAAGTTTCGTACCTATACGGTGTATACGGCAGTCGAACGTGTACGGTTCCTTCGACGGTCCTTGTAGCGCGTTGTAATGGGCAATTGTTTAACATAATGTCGGGGGTTTGTGCTCGGAAAATAATTTGGAACACTTGTTCTACCAGCTGCATGTTGCTTCAAATTTTACCGGTACCGCCATTCAAATGGCTGTTTTGTAAATAGTAATTTTGGTAACAAATAAGTTCCGTTCGCATAAATCAAACCGGCTTAGTGCGTCAGGTCGTATTTTTGAGATTCTATAGTAACTTTAAACCTTTTAATCTATTGAAACTACCTTATATTCGTACTAGGTTTCGCTCTCGGCTTCGACCGCGTGATATGTCGATTAAAAGTAGCCTACGTGTTATTTAAAACTATGATCTATCTCTGGGTCAAATTTCATTCTGATTCGTTCAGTATTCTGCGAAAAAAACTTCTCCACACATCTTATTCAAATGAAGTAAACATACCGGAGAGTAAGTTGCATTCTAAAGCATTTCTTTGCGTTGTCCCGCCAATCAATCATGACCCCAACAACGACGGGACAAGGGTGAGATGCGATAAGATTTAGGGGTGAAATATACCCATCATCACATACGATATGGATAAACAAATAAAGGTTATTCACTAACATGTGTTACATTCAAAATAATTCAGCAAAATCGTGAACTTGCAACTGGTTTTTGCAAACATTGGTTTTGTTACGAGTAGAGATTTCGGAAATGAAATTATATTTTAGGTTAGTTGTTTTTAACAGACCTCAAAAAATAGATTCTCAATTCTTTTATGTACTTTTATGAGGTGCTCGAAACGTTTTACTAGGTGTACTGGTTTTGATGATGCTTCATGTTGGGGCTAATTATGTGATCACACTTAAATTTGATAAAGAAATAATAATTTTGAGCTATCCCTGACTGGACTAGGTTCAAAATGTTCTCATTGTAATTATTAGTTGATGTAATTTAATATATATTATTTTAAATGAATGTCATAATAGTATGACTGATTTGGTGCTACTGACTTACGATTATTTCGAAGAAAATTAGCTATTAATTCAACGAAGCTTTAAATAAAAATCTCCCTAAATCACATCTGTCACATATCCCTTCGAGGGAGATCGAAACTGCTTCACAGACAGGGTACAAAGTCGATACAGGGCCGTTCATTTCTGTACAAAGAACTGTGTTATCGAGTATTATTTCTAATTTCGACATACAAGCATTACAGATGGCATGAAACACCACCCTACAGCATCACTACCCATTATAGAACTCAATAAATTTTTAATATATTTGTTTTCCTTCCAAGTCGTCACCTCATTCGGATAACGAGGGAATCACCATGCACGCCAACAAACCTTAACTTCATATACTTAGAGTCGATTTTCGAAAAGCGAAAGAATCAGTGATTCCCCTGGACAATCTCCAGTAGTATCATTGGCTCGGGGTGAAACAAAGTTAATTTAGGCAATCGGCCATTGCGAGGGAGACGGTAATAGGTTCGAGAGGGAGGCAAGTAATGCTTCTAAATCACATTAGCTTTCTAACAGTAGGTGTTGTCACTTTATTACAATGAACACAAAGTATAGCACCCGGCGGCTTGTTCCGATCGTAAGCGATCGGAATAGTTAAGCACGAGCGGGCGCGGTCGGTGAGGGATGGTGACCGCTGGTGGCAAATATTTCATGAGCGATTCCGTACTTTGGCACGTATAGCCGTTGTCCTGGTTGTCGATAGATCACAATCAATAAGCCTTGTCAGAGGCCTTCGGAGATAGAAATTTTTGAGACTTAGGTTTGCGGAGAGTTTTGAGAGGTTTGGGGAGAGAAAACAAAAATCACCTACGTAAGCTACAGCTATCTTTTGTGGGGCTTGGTGTCCATGTTAATAAAGTGCGAAATGCCATTCTCAACTCACCCGTAGGATTGTATTACAAGTATAATATTCCATTAGTGTATACAAAATGCAGTAACAGCTCTCGGCAAGGGATTGCGTTACTCCCCATAGATAAGCTCGACAGAAGCTTTTAGACAGCATTAAGGTAATTACAGGAGGTTATGAACCTGCTAATTGTCTATGGCGGGACTCCACTGTAATCTAAGTGCCACACTTAGCCCTCTAATGAAGTACCATTTTAAATTTAATTAACTTGTTGAGGGAACTTTAGTTACAACCAGAATAAGTGTGGTCAGTCTAACTATGGTAGGCAACGCGTTCGTGACGTCTGTGCCGGTGTCACTTACCTCTATAGACGAAGTAGTTATCTCAGACTATAATATATGTATGTCCGAGACAAACTGCATTGATTGTCCTAAGGGAACGTAGAGTCAGGATAAAAATGATGCTGTGTTAATTCATTAATATATTATCTCGAGCGGTGACAGCCTAGTGGTTAAGAGTTCGGCCTCCTACTTGTGGGGTCTGGGTGCGAATCCCAGGACGCGTACTTCTATCTTTTCGGAGTTATGTGCGTTTATAGCATTTAAATGTCACTTGCTATAACGGTGAAGAAAAAAATATCAACCTCAAACCTATGGGTTCCGACGCAAATGAAGAGTCTGAGATCTTCTAGAGTTCCACCACACTGGCCTGACTGGTGCTGGTTGTAAATAAAAGCTCATTTACTTAAGTATAATGATTAAATTTGAGACTTTTTACATACTTTACTTGGCTGTAACAGAAGCAATTTTTAAGTTATACACACGGTCAAATGAAGTAGCGAGCTAAGGAAGCATAATTCAATGTGTGAAGTGTAATTCTGTGATGCGCGTCGTAAACTCATTGAGACGCACGCCGGGCGCCGGCACACCCGCACACTACGCCGCGCCGCCTTGAGAAATTAAATTGTCCCGACTTACTGCACACCTTGTGACGGGGACACACGGCTTCGTACAACGTGCAACAACAATTTATATCAATTCTGTTTTTTTAAGTTATCAATTCATTTATCGCAATAGATAAACTTGGTATTATTGTGAAGCTACATATGTAGTATTAACGCCTCATTTGTTAGAAGCGTTCTCTTTTTATAATTGACAGTATGCTACAATACGATCTGAAGGGTGCCAATTAAAGATTTTTGCCAATTATTAAATCACATTAATTATGTTCATGATTACATGCATAAAATTTAATTTGAAGTTTACTTGCTTTCTCCCGTAACAACGTCCGAATGAACTATTTTCATCCCCTCTCATTTCATCTCCACACTGAAATTTAAAAAATGCACTCCTCGAGTACCACAACTAGTGAAAGCGAGGATATGCTTAGAAAGCAGCAAAGTTATTTTAAGGCTTTCCATCACACGGCGACAGGTATAAGATTAAATACTGTGAACGAAAGGTGGGAGTTTGAAGACCTGCTCCGACCCGTCCAGTCCCGCTTGTCAGCCATAGACTCGCTACACTGGGAGCTGGATAGTCTGTTGGACGGGTCCAATGAGAAGTATTAGAGCGCTTATTCTTCCTATGAGAGTAAGTATCAGGCCATCAATGAATATTATGATTCATGAATATTACTTCAATGCAACAACAATCAGCTGCCTCATTAAAAATAATGCATGGCACTATGCAAGAGTACCTTAATGCGATTAAAAATTTAAGGATAGATATTAGTTCCTGGGACCCCATCATCGTGTATATATTAACACAGAAATTAGAAACTGTTTCATTTACAGTTTACATGGAATCGACCAAGAGTCCCAGAGAATTACCTTGTCACATTAAGAAGTCCATATATCTTATTAAGGATGACCAGAGTTTCTGCGTGACAGCATCGCGATCTAGGAAGTGCGATACTATCATATCAACGTGCAAGAATAGATGGGAGGCTCTACACGGCTTTAACAATTTCTTTTACTTCTGTTGTGAAACATGTCACATAAAATTAATTTGTAGCGATACGATTAGAAATCTCCATTTAATCGACTCTGGGCTTTTTAGACGATCGACATCGACCAAGGATGCACTATTAAACTGCCTGACTTCTTTACGTACTCACCCAGACAGGATGAGAGTAAAATGGGCATATCATCAAATATACCTTCGCTTGAGATTCCATAAATTAACTGTATTTACAGAACATTTCTTTACCGCACTTATCAATCAATAAACGACATCGAGTCGTCCTCGAATGCTCGTCGTTCACATTTTAGTGTACCGGACTTGAACACTTCCATATTTTAAGTTTATATTGTTTGAACACCTTGTTATCACCTCATCTTATCAGCCTCACGTCTCGCAACAAGCGTAACATATACTTTTTAATTTATAGCATTAGTGGGGATAACAAATTTAGTAGCGACATTGCTCTATAATGATAGTGTAAGCAATTGTTTGAACCGGTTGCTCGACGGTCTGTCCGCCGGTGTTCCCGCTCCGCCGTGTGCACGCCTCTAACCGTGTCCGGGACTCGCGGCATTAGATCGACCTGCGAGATACATCTTCATTACGCCCGTCCAGCGCCAGATTGAATAAACGAATCCTTTTTTAAGAAACTTTCTGAATTTTCCCTCTTTAATTAACTATCTGGAAATTTATTTTCACTCAGAATTTCTTGAAGTTCTTAAAATGCTTTTAAATCTTAAATTTGCGTTATGTAACTTTATTCTTTAAAGTTGTGTTAGCTCACATTATTTTACGTTAAAAATGTTTCTAAGAACTTCACCTTGCAGGTATTTGTTCCCAACTTGTCCCTCGCGACAAATAACTGTCCCACTGCTAGGTTCAGGTTTCCTACGACAATGTGAAGGGTCAAGGCCGTAGTCTCTGATACTTGGCAAGTGTGGATAAGCTTCACACGTATTTGAGAACTTTATTGGGAACTTCTCTGTAGGTTTCCTGACTATGTTTTGCTTCAACGTGCACAAAAGTTATGAATATTTGAGTAACGTGGACGATTTTCCACCGCATTGCACTGAATATATGCACCACATAATAACGCCGAAGGCAAAGTTATAGAAAACTTTGATAGTTCCCTTCAGATCCGTCATAACATGTATATTTGGCGTTTAGAGAAATGATGTCATATCTTAAATCAGGGGTAAGCAACTTTTTAAATTAAAGAGCCAATTTTAAATTGTATTTTTGCTAGAGGGCCACGCATAGATTAGTATTATTTATATTTGATCAAATCTACTTAACGTTTTAGAGTTACTATGTGATGTTTTTATATATTTGATCAATTTTTGTATGAAGTATTACAATAGTTTTGACTATAAATATTTTTACACTGAAAAATAAACATGAATAAGCGTAAAGCGAAAATTTTGTACCCTTTTCTACGAAAATTATGAAGACGGAGAATAAAATCTGGCAAAGATAAAGTTTTCACGGAGATACAATGCAGAAAGCTACTATTTTGTATAAAAACTGGGGTTCGCCCGCGGCTTCGCTCACGTCATGTTC
Organism: Asbolis capucinus; assembly: GCA_018249125.1. NCBI lineage: Eukaryota > Metazoa > Arthropoda > Insecta > Lepidoptera > Hesperiidae > Asbolis > Asbolis capucinus. Next base: position 18,541 of record DWJZ01001970.1, read on the forward strand.
ATAATTTAATTCCGGTCCGATCCTATATATATGTATATATATATTCCTATGAAGCAAAATGTACATTGTAAAATAGTATCCGATTTAATTAAATTTATGGTTCCCAATATTGAGTAGATATTTGCTGTCGCGGACTTGTAATTAGAACTATCCGACACAAACAATCCTACGGTACATCATCTTTGTGTAACTCCAATGGTTTAGTCAGCGTGCGCCAAGATAGCTCTCCGAGGGCAAATTTCTTCTCCGACCTAATTAACATGTATCGTCATATTACGGCCAAACTTACATAATATCATTACAAATTGTAGCCTGTAAGTTATTCTGATGTATAACCTATATTACTGTGAAGTATCATCCAGTTCCGTCAAGTAGGGTTTTCGTGAAAAAGTAACAAACATCCATACATCCGTAGTTACACACTACCTCGTATATGTCACAATAACTACTTTTTGTTACAACTAGCTCTGCGGAAGGGAAGCGAGGACAGTCTTTTGTTTTTCATGAATCATCGTGAAATTATCGAGCATCCTTCTGAAGCGCCCTGTGTGTGCACACGTCGTCAAAGTTGTCTCGGTGATATTAACAGCAATTCCAGCACCGTGTTGTGTTCATGGGACTCCGGGGAGCTGTGCTCTTGAATTATTCGCGCAATATTTTAACATCTCCCAGCGGTAATTAAGATTTAAACTTTAATAGTTCATAAGAAGTTATTATAATGAAGTACAATTTATAAAGTTTTTCATTAAATTGTATATCTTTTGACAACTGAAAAGATATGCTGTATTTTAACATTCATAATTGTGGTGTTCAGAAATTGCATTTGATTTTAAATGAAAGAGTTTCTCGAAACATTGCAGCTGAAGAGGATCGTTAGAGTTTCTTGTTTATACACAGTTTTCACATATAGATAAAACTTTCTTAAAAAATAGATCATTATTTTATATGTACACATGTAAGTGGAAGAAATTGTTTTAATAAAATTTTGTTCCGGGGGTACGGTGCTCCCGACTCACCAGAACTTCCAGTATTGCAAGTGTTCAAGGACAACGCGTGCTACCCGAGAACAAACCGTCACCTGTAACAATAATGCCCAGACAGCCACAATCATCAACCTAGTACATCCAATACTGCTAACTGTAGTAGCAGGCACTAACATCAATTTAATACTTAATTCAAACAGAGAAACTCGTCACGTTTTATCCTGTCCTTTTCCCTCGATAAGGAAACCACACGAGCGGTTGATTTAGCGAATACGGGTCGACACTCATATAACAACTGGACTTCCGTAGCGCAACGTAATGGTGATCGAGGCGTTCTCGCGTGATGGAGTTTATAAGTGATTATATTAACAATAATCTTGTTTGTTTATATATTGTTAGTTCCTTAAGCTAGGAACACCAAAATTATCATTACGATGAAAGTTGGTGATTTTATTGCTGACGTTTAAAGGAAGACATATTAAATTGTTGAAATCTGGAGTGACTGATGTCGAAAATAAGGGAACAAGCGAACTGTAGTGATTATACAAGACCGGCTAAAGGCAGTGTATTTTTAAAAGCGTTTATTCTATAATTATTTCAAAGTTGGGTCCTTGCGCGGATGCACCCGTTTAATACTCTAGTAAAATATAGCCTATGTGTTATTCCAGGCTACAATGTATCTTTGTGTCAAATTTCATTCAGATCCGTTAGTAATGTTCTGCTATATTATTCGTGTATTATTTGTAGCGGTATTACAACACTGAACCGCGCGAGAAGTCTCGACGGACCACCGCGCGGCGTGCGTGCCGTTATATGAGCGTTGCCCCTACGTACCAGTCCTGGCTCCCGCAGTATATCCCGCAGGGAGGGTGTTGATAGCTAATTGGCGAACGGACGCCTTGGGCCACCTTATTGACCGTCGTTCTCAACTTGGAAACTAAATCACGCCGCCAGGAATACTCGCTTTTACCTAAATATCGACTCTCTCCAACTTTAGGGATGTTACTCAGTCGATAAAGTCGAAGACTAATTATTTATTTATAAAAACTATCAGGTCACCTAATAAATACCATAGTTTTTTACGATGGATGGATAGATTTTTGTTACTTCTTCACGCAAAAACGACTTCTCCAATCTGGATGAAATTTGGTACAAAGATAGATTATACCTGAAATAACACATTGGCTACTTTTTATTAATGTATCTACCACGCGGGCGAACCCGCGGGCGGAAATTTGTAACCTAAATATCTATGCCATTTTTGTGACTTAAGAATGGTTAAGAACCGTCTGGTAGCAACCAGAAGCAACAGCTTATGTGCCCTTAGGAGCACAGAAGATGAAAACCATAGGTCACTCTTTTGCAAAAGGGGAATGGATAATAAATAATAATAAATATCTTTGGACAACTCACAGACGGACATCTGACCCCAAATTAAGCGTTAGCTTGTACTATAGAGATCAGACAACTGACAAACTTACATATTGAT